>JACEGR010000298.1:0-311323 GCA_014170235.1 Listronotus bonariensis
CAGTATAACTAATATTACTAAACATTTAGTTTCAGAAGCTTTCCCAACTTTATCCTTCCCTGATGTAACACCCGGTCCTTCAAAAATTAATACGATGACAGAGGAGAATCAAAGGTAGGAGCCAGTCACACTTTGGTAAATATCTTTACAACATTTTTTTTGTTTAATTGGAATATTAATAAAAACAAAGATATTGTACCTTTTCTTTTTGTAGAAATGCTACCAGTATTGTGTAGAAATTCTATACTTCTTAAATTAGGGCTAAAAGTTAAAAAAAAACAAACAAATTAATTGATTTATTAAACATTTAGCAGCTCAAGTTTCGGATTTATAAAAAAAAATACAATCTCCTCCTAAATAATTTAAAGGTGTATTTAATATTAATGAAACAAAAATTTTAATTTTTCAGAAACTCGTGAAAAACATGCTTTCTGTGCTCCAAAAACTACAAACATGTAAAAATAGACCAAGACAAACCTTTATTATTACTAAATCTGCAAAGTGCTAATAAAAAATATTTTTAAAATCGAATAATCATCCGATATCTAAATTTTCAGTTAAAACAATGTATTTTTAGTTTCCATACTAAGGATAATATAATTTTAATACAGCCCACATGTAAATAAGCGTTTAAAAGGTAACTTTTATACCTACTAGTATTTTTAAAAAACGACACAGTTAAATACAATTAAAAATATTTCCCAAACCGTGATATTCATTATATTACTTATAAAAACCACTAACTAACCAGAACTAACCAAAATGGAAATTTTGTCAGATATTGGGTGCTCATTCATTCCAGAGTTGGGTCGAATACTGAAAATCGGTATTTGAATATGAATACCGGAAAAGATAGTATTTAAACCCCGAATATTTGACTACTTGGAAGAAAAAAAGTATTCGAATACTCAGTATTCATGAACACCCAGAATCGGTATTGGAATACTGGAAAAAAATTCTAATACTAGACAAAGAAAAACAAAAAAGAGGAACTGACTTCATTTTTCCCTACTTTTTGTTTCTTTTAATTTACAATCATTCTACTCTCGTAACAATTTTTAGTAATCGAATACTTACTTACAAATTCCGGTATTCGAATCCTCAAAAAAGTATTTGTCGAATACTTCAAAAGTATTCAAATACAGAATGCCGAATACTAACCAAAAAGTATTCTGCTGAATACTGAATACCAAACACACAAATGTGTTCGAATACCGGGAAAATATATTCTGAATACTATTTAGAATACTGAGTATTTGAATACGACCCAATTCTGTTTCATTCTAAATCATGTTTTGCTGACACTTTGCACTTTGCGGAAATAGGTAAAAGTTCGATATAGCGGTTTTCGCTATTTTAAGAGATTTTCGAAAAATTCTTTTTCAGGGCGTTTCTATAGGTCGATTATGACACAAATCTGTATGCGCGTTTTTAAAAATCCACTTCTATAATTTATTATTAATCAAAACATACTTACGGGACGGTGGAGTGAACAGGGGGTGCTGGGTGGGGACAACATATAAATCCAACGTCAAACACAAGAAAACATTAATACACTGCACTCGGGGCACATAAAAAATGTAAAATGTAACAATGGTATTTTTTGTAGAAATACCTCCTTCTTAATGCTTAGGTATTTTTATTTTTTCTCTACAAATTATAATAAGAAGAAGGTATAACTTAATTTTTCATATGAATTTTGTACTGTATCTTCCTTTTTTTCAGCTGTTTGGCAACATCGCAAGACATTTGCAAATCATCATTTTTATGCAGTGACATTCGTGACAGACATGGCGGGATTGTTGTTTAAACTATTATTTATTTTAATTTTTTTAAACAATTTTTTGGACATTTTTGTAAACAGAAAGTGCGGTGTGTACTGTGAAATACTGTTTTTGGGTGTTTAATGTAGGATTTATACTGTTCTGTCCCCACCCAGCATCCCTGTTCACTCCACCGTCCCGTAAGTATATTTTCATTAATAATAAATTATAGAAATGGATTTTTGAAAACGCGCACCCAGATTTGTGTCATAATCGACCTATAGAAACGCCCTGAAAAGAATTTTTCGAAAAATCTCTTAAAATAGCGAAAACCGCTATATCGAACTTTACCGGAAATATTATAAGTAAATATAATTTTATATTAGTATATTTTTACATTTGTGTATTTTTGGGGTCCTTATACAGGGTGCGTTTTTAAAACTTAGAATGGCTTAATTTCCTAAACCACGGCAAATATCAAAAATAAAAAAAATACTACTTATATACTACCTGGGGGAATATAAATGACGTATTTTTCGAAACACCACTATCAACCCCTTAAGCTGCAATCCCAGTCACTTTAAAATCTTAAATGGCAACACCCCTTATGCGGCACCTCTCTGTAAAGCTTATGAAAAATACTTTTCATTGGTCATAAAAAAGTTGGGGAGAAATCAAATACTACCCTTAAATTTTAGAAAAATCATACTTTATTATTCATAAAGAGTGCCAGAAAATGTCCAATTAAATTATTATAAAATTAATTAAATATTAATAACAAATCAAAATAATACTCCCTGTAGAGCTAACCCTCCCCCATAAGAAGTTCTGGTTAGTTCTTCAAAAATTTATAAAGAAACCTAACTAGAACTTCTTAAACTTCTAAAATTTTAAGGGTAGTATTTCATTTTACCCCAACTTTTTATGACCAACGAAAAGCATTTTTCATAAGCTTTCCAGAGAGGTGCCGCATAAGGGGTGTTGACATTTAAGATTTTAAAGACTGGGGTTGCAGCTTAAGGGTTGATAGTGGTGTTTCGAAAACACGTCATTTATATTCCCCCAGGTAGTATATAAATGGTATTTTTTATTTTTAAAATTTGCCGTGCTTTAAAAAATAGTCATTCTTAGTTTAAAAAAACGCACACTCTATTAGACAAAACTCATATTTCCTAAAGAATTGAATTATGTTTTCTTAGAAGAAAAGTCATGCGTTTTTTGATTATTAAAATTTTTGGTCAGTTTGTGCTATTGTAAAGTCCATCTGTGGACATACTGTATAGTTAATATTACAGACTGTGTGCTACAAGTTTTCAAGGCGATTCTTTATTTTGTATCTATATTTTTGTAAAAGTTACCTACTTATTACTTTTAAGTATGTCCATAGTGTCTTATGTTAGTTTTATTTATTTTTTTAGAAAACATACGAAAAATCAATCAAAAATGGATTACACACGGCATTCGTCGAAGTCAGGCTATAAAAATTCAAAAGAATATGGATAGATTTAAGAAAAAGGCTGAGTTAAAACATTTATCCAGCAGCCAAAAAATGGAAGCTATTCTGAAACATCCAAATATTTTAAATGATTTGCATAATTTTAATGAAACAACGTTAAATTTTTTTCTATTCTCAAGTAAGAAATCAACCATTAAAACCTAAGGTTAGAAGATTTACCCTTAAAGATAAATTATTGGGGTTAAGTATATACAAACAGAGTGGCAGGGTATATAGGTTTTTGTTAAAGGAGTTTTCCTTGCCTTCTAAAAGGCTTCTAAGATCTTTAATTAATAAAATTCCTTTTTTTGCGGATCTAATAAAGCTATCTATGATCACTTAAAAGATGTTACCAAAAATTTAAAACCTATTGACAAACACTGCATACTTATGTTTGACGAAATTTCGTTACAGCCTGGCATACAATATAATAAAAAAATATGATTGTATCGAAGGGTTTGTTGATTTGGGTGGAGGTGATCGTAGACCAAAATTAGCTGACCATGCGCTTGTTTTTATGGTAAAGGGATTGAAATCTCGATGGAAACAACCAGTATCCTATATATTTACTGAGGGCACAACATCTTCTGTAGATTTACAGAACTTATTAAAAGAAACAATTAGAAATCTTAGAAATGTAGGTCTTAATATAATAGGTACTGTATGTGACCAAGGTGCTACAAATCAGGCTACTACAATAAAATCCCTTATACAAGAAACAAAAGTTTTTGCACTAAAAACAATATTGAAAATAGATTTCAAGGCTTTTTAATAAATTGGGTTAAAATAATACATTTTTATGATACTCCCCATTTATTAAAGGGCATAAGAAACAACCTGTTAACAAAAAATTTATATTTTGTGCAAAATAACACTGTTAAAGTTGCAAAATGGTCGCATGTGTTAAAATTATATGAATTAGACCAGCAACAAGGTCCTTTTAATTTAATGTACAAATTAACGGATGAACATGTTATTCCAGAGAAAATTTAAAAAATGAAAGTAAAATATTGTAGTCAGGTTTTTAGCCACATTGTCGCATGTTCAATGTATACTAGATCATCTGTAAGCATGGATCTGCCTCCAAGTTCAAAACATTACTTTGACCCAGATGCTAGTTAAACTGCTGACCTATTACTGTTTTTTGACCATAATGCAAAAGGTGTTAACTCTTTTTTTTAGTTTTGAGAAAAATTGAGTTAAAGTTTATCAACTGGAACTTTTACTCTTACCCAGTTTCAAATAATTTTAGATATCGATTAGGTTGACTTTTTTTACAAAAATATATCTTATCAAAAATACTGTTAAAAAAATTTCAAAAATGAGTTAACACCTTTGAAAATTATTCTTTTGCTTAGCAAACATAAATAAAAAGAGAGTTATGTCTACAAACCATTTTTATTAAACAGCTTTTATTATTTTAAAACCCATTTTCACACAAATCACAAATATATAAACATTTATGTTCAATTTTCTCTCCTCTTTTAAGTTATAATAAAATCCTCTGAAGTTTTCTGGGATAAAAGGAATTTGTCTCTGAATATTGTCATATTTTTTTGCTGCAATAGCTTTGGATTTGTCAATATTCATTAACAAGTTATCATTTCCTACTTGAGTCCTATTCATCTGTCTGTTCTTTCGTATGTCAACAATAGTCCAATCCTCAGCCTCGTCAAACGAGTATCTATATTTAGTAATACCAAAGTCTTCTAACTTGAATCCAGCGCACTTCCCTAAAATACTTACTTTTGATTATCTTCAGATTTTTTCGATCCTATGAGTCCTAGTTTCCTTGGCAATTCCTTAATGCCAATAAATTTATCTGCCATTCTTGTTATGTTAAAGGAGTTGTTCTCCTTGCTTTGTCATTATTGATACATATTGATCCACAGTATAGATATTTTGATGTTTTTTGATAGATTTTTCAACTGGTGGCGAAATCTCTCGATCGGAATCCATGAAAAGTGTGACCCACCTCAGGAAACTTATGATCACTTTTCTTAAATGTGCCAGATTTTATTAAATAATGCCATAAGCATACAATGAAGAAGTTTTTGTTCTGACCTCCTGCCGAATCACTCCATGCTAGCAAGTGATCAAAAGCCTTCCCATCTTCCTTGATATTTTCGAGAAATGCCAACAATGAGCTACCTACTTCCTCAGGCCCACGTGATCCCTGGTCTTCAGTCCAGATATGAAAATATCCTTTGCCGTTCTGCTGCTGTGGTGTAACTGAATGAACTCCTAAATTATACAGCCATACCTGCCTTTAGATAAGCTTTGCTGTTGAAATTGGAAGAGGGTGCTTCTGCCAATCGAAAGTAATATAAAAGAGTTTTATCATTATTTTCTGCAGCTTCATGGTCATTTTTCTGTTGGTCAAAAGCTTTTTTAAATTTGCAACTTGCTCCTCATCTACATGCACATCACATACTTTACACGTATCCGTTTTGGGATGATGGATGTTTGGGTGAGAACACAGTATGGGACTAAAAATATTTTTATGTTTTTTATTTTTTCTAGACAGTACCGGATTCACTAATTTTAAAAAGAATGTAACAAAATTGTAGTAAATAAGTCTTAATGTGTCGCAAATATATTTAAAATATTAAAATATGGTAATTGTCTAGAAAGTTGCGGCAACTCCGATTTTGATGAAATTTGGTATACGGAGGTTTTTGGGGCGCTGATCACGAATCTCAAAGATTTTTTTGGAAACGTTTTGTTCTCAAGATATTTATCATCAAAGTTGAAATTCAAAGTATCCTTATTTTTACTATATTCCCCCTTCTTTTGCACTAAATTCCTGATATAACACTACATTGGGACACACTATTTCATTTAACACTAAAAAACCTTTTAAAACCATGTTTTTTAATTGATTTTAAGCCTTTCTGTATTAATATAAAAGGTTTGCCTTAAATCAAGTCGCCATGTCTAAAGACATTATACACATAAGTGTATGAATGGATGCAGCGTTTTAGGGGTAAAAGATTTGGAATTTAATGAAAAAAATGTGTAAAATAAGTAAAAAGATGTTTATCAATATTGTGTGCCAATTTTGTTCAAATTTGGTGCAAAAAGAAAAAGGAATATACTAAAATTAAGGGTAGATTGAATTTCAACTTTGATAATGAATATCTCGAGAAAGAAAAAAATTCTTTCAGAATCCTGCCCCAAAAAACAACGTTTACCAAATTTCGTCAAAATGGGAGTTGCCGCAACTTTCTGGACAATAACCTTAAATATTACAAAAGCAAAGTCTTACACAGAACCGTATTGAAAGCATTTTATAATAATAATTTTCATTATACAGAATGTATTTTATTTAGTGGCGTGTAAAAACACATAATATAGAAACACTATGATCTACTCCATTTATTTGTAGTAGGGAGTCTCGTATAATTTCACTGATTTAATTATTATTTTATTAATAACTTAAAAAGTAACATATTTACCGGCAGGTAATTATACATTATTTTTAGCACACTAATGTTGTGTTTAGCTACTAATAAATGAAATGATATCCAAAATATACTTTTTTGCATATATTAAATTATTATTTACAAGAAAAGACAAATTAAAAAATATATATTTGCAAAAGAATACTTACAAAACTAAAATATTATATGTTACATAAATATATAATTGTAACCTTCTGTTAAATATATGGGCCAGTAATAAAATTTATTTTTTATAATAACTCTTTTAAAAACTTTTAGGGCGGTTCCTTTTGACGAGTTTACCAGGAATATTCATACCACCAAATATGGAAGCGGCGCTTTAACCCAGTCTGTCAATATCAAATATTACGGGTGTCAGACTGGGCAAACGTGTCACTTTTTTATCAGACAAGTTTACCACAATATTTCCTATGCAATTTTTAAACATAGTACCAAAAATCACAAGGGTTACAGTTACGAAACCCGCCCAATCTGATACCCAAAACATGTCAATGAACGTTATAGTTTCGTGACTGTAACACTTATGATTTTTGGCACAATGTTTCAAAATTGCATGTAACACATTATGGTAAATTGACATTGACAAGTTGGGTTAAATCGCCGCTTCCATATATGGCGGTATGAAGATTCGTGGTAGACTTGGCAAAAGAAACTTCCCTAAAAATGTTTTAAAAGTGTTATAATCATATAGTCAATGTTATTACTGGCCCAGGGAATATAAAGAAGTTAGTTATTATTTATTTTTATTTATTTATTTACTTACAAATGTACACTACAGAATAAAAACATTCTAAATACAAGAAGAGAGGTAATACCTAAAGTTGCAAGCTAGAAAATAAAAATATAAATATAACGAAACATACGAACATATAGCCTAAATTTGAATAATTAAAGAACAGACAAAAATAAATAATGCAATATGACTGTTTAGCATACGTCTAAGTGATATTAATAAAAAAATTCATATACTGCTGACATTTGTTGTCACACTGTAGACTATCAGCAATTATGGTATTTGATAACTATTAAGCTCTTTATACCTACAGTTTTACATAGAGATATGACAGAAACATTGTTATTTTTAAGAAATTGCAAATAGAGCTATAATTTTAAGCATGTATTATTTATTGATGACGCCATATAATTAATTTATTTTTATTAATATTTTTGAAATTTTTATTAATATCTTTTATAGTGTAATATAATCTTACTCTAATATACAGTCTAATTATATATATTTTTGGAAATTTTAAACAGGGGTGAGTATACGGTAGGGCATTACAAACGTTAAGAAACTGATTACAAATGTTAGGTTTAAGAATGAAGGACTGAAAGTGGTTTTGAAAATGAATTTCAATGTTCGTTATAAAACCAACAAAGGTATCATGAGGCATGAGTAAATTCCCAAAAACATCTCCTTGGGAATTTTGATATGCTTTAAAATAACAATATAGTGACGTATCGTCTAATTCACTATGAGCTTTTGCATATTTAAGACATTCGTCGCAACTGTGTATCGCAAGTGCTTTTTTAGTAGGTATCCACAAATATATCTTACAAAATTTTTTTCTAAAACATCATCTTTTGAGAAATGTAAAATAATTTTCGGTTCTGAGCACTGCTCTTTCACAGTCTTTAATAGACTTTCTACAGGTATATCTTTTAATCTGAAAAGTATGGGATCAAAATCTGCCTCACAATTTTCGGTGCCGGAATGAAACAGGTTAAGGCATATTAGTTTTTTAAAAGTTCTTTGGAACTGAATTGCCGTAGGATTGACGCAGTTACCGTTTTGCTGTCTGATATTGCCAAAAAAATTTTCTAAACAATCTTGGTTGAGCCTCCTTGTCAAAATATAATCAAAATTGGCATTTTTAGATCACCCCAAAGGCTTAATAAACTGTTTATAGATATTAGTAATGATTTAAAACATTTTACTTTATTTGTTATGTTAATATTATTTTTGTCTCTAACCTCCACTTTCTTAAAAAACTCTAGACATTCTGTCAAAAATTTAGTTTGATAATCCAAACCCTTGAAAGCTCGGTTGAAAATTTTTGTTGAGAAAATACTGGACGAATTGAATAAATCAAACAGCTTATCCATTTTGTCTATAAATTCTGCTGTTTTGGCAGCTTTAGCGGGAAGATAGCCAAACCGAATATAAAGATTCATTCCAGCAGAAACTGTGGCACTAAAAATTTGTGTGGCAAATTTCACTTTCATTTTTTCAAAGCATGTGGGGTTCAAATGCGACTCTGATAACTTGGGTGCTGCTCTTATCGGATACGTTTTGTCGTGGTCATAAAACATTTTAATGAACTGCCAAGATATTATTTGGCCATCAATAAAAAAATCGTGCTTAAGGAGCATATTTCTTATAGCTTTTATAATATGTGGAATATCAAAAATATAAACCATCGATTTATTTTCAATAAAAAAATTGGATTTATTTATTGTAACTCCTAGTAATCTAGCCAATTGCATATTATTAGATCCCATGTCTGTGGTCAGAGCACACACTTTTAACCCCACATGATTTAAATGTTTTATTATCTGAATTAGTATTTCCTTGAGGGCATCAGCTGGATTAGTCGAATGGCAGAAGTAATAGGCAATAGGTTGCTTCCACTTCGAAGCTATGCCCCTAATCATTAAAACAGATGCTTGCAAAGCAGGTTTAAATTCTTTATTTCCATGTCTATCTTCTGCCAATCCCACTACCATGTCAGTCCCTCGGTTATAAAACAAATTAGCTTTAATACTCATTTCATCTATGCATAAAATGCAGTATTTATTGAGTTCTGAAAAACAATCAGTTTTTAATTTTAACATGTTAAATATTTCTTCGTTTAACCCTGGTTGTACTTTAACACCCTGAATGAGTCTTAAAAGTGTTCGTGGACCAGGCAGGCAGAATTTTTTAATAAAGTATTGTTTGTATAATTTTGGGCCTGTAAAATACATAGCCAAACATTCTGTTTTGAACTCATCAGAGTACCTCCGACCTTTTGGTTTCTTGTATGCCTGACTAACTTGAATATTAATAAAGTTAGCCATTTCCGGAGAACTACAAAATGTATGGGTCAGTGTTAGATATTGTTGTAAAGTTACATTATCTGGATAATCTTTTAAGTTATCTTGCATATCTTGAATTTCCTTCCTTAGGCGTTTATTTTCGTCATTCAATGATTTCACGGTTTCTTTAAATTTTCTTTTCCTGGGCGTGTTACAAGATAAACTACTTCCTGTTTGAGTTGAGCATGAAGGGGACAATAGGGGTGGTGATGAAGGATGTAGTGTATTTTCTGTGTTGATACCAAGATTAGTTGGAGTTTTATCTGAAAATACAAACACATTATTTTAGTATAAAAAAGTAAGATTTTGCACAAAAGAAAAATCACAATTTTATTTAAAAGCGGATAATTTTCCGCCACTAGAAACATGGCACCTGAGGCGGTCGTCTATTCGCCTTACCCCTCGGGCCGGCCCTGTTTTCATTTTTAGAGCGAAGACACGGACAAAATGAAAAGATATTATTGCTTAAATTATTCTGGGCAAAAATAAAAAAGATTCTTTGAATTATTGTAAAAAAAAGTATGGCTCTGGCAAGATTTGAACTCGGAACATCAAATACTAAAAAGTTGCTCGTCTTGGAGAGTGATTAGTATAATAGGTTTTATTTTTTAATTAATCTCTTTATTTTTTTCTTCTTTAAAAATATCAATATAAAAAAGGAAACATATTTTGAAAAAGTTTTTAGGCATTTAAAAATAAACAAACTTTCATAAACTATTTGTTTTATGACAGTATCATGGAAATTCAGGCTTATAAAAAATGTGTATATTTTTGGTGCGTAGGAAATTTCGGCACCAAGCAGGTAGCGACTAAAATTTTAAAATTTAATAGCAGTTTTCGATACCGGACCCAAAGGTCCGTTTTTATCTTACACCTATATTCGACACCAAATAAATATAGCTGCGGCTTAAATAAAATGCCAAAATTTATAAATAATATTTTAAAGGGCATAAAATGCACAAATAGGCAAACATTCCACTTGAGTGCTTATTATATTATGTTACTATTTATTGTAAAATTCAAAATTTTTGTTAAAACTGGCCAAAACGTATCTATATTAATAGGAATAAATAAAAAATCCCTTTTCTAAATATAACATATACAGCGTGTCTATTTAAGTTTGCACCGTATGGAATTTTTTTATTATTAATTTAAAAAAGTTATTCCTTATAAAAAGTTCTGCATGGTCTAAAACCTAAAATGCAATCATCAAATATTAATTTATTGCAGTGGTATACAAGGTATGTCAAAAAATATGAATTTTGCTCAAGCGGAAAGTACCTTTACTTCTCACAATATCGATTTTTTTATACAATATTATCAAAAATTTTCAAAAAGAGTTGTTTAGTATCAAAAATACTTTTTAAATATTTAAACCAACAAATTTGTATTTTTTTCTGTGATAACGAGCATTTCTGGGATTTTTCGTTGTTTTGATATTTCTTAAGCTTCCCTTTCATTTTACATTTCGAAATAAGTATGCATTAATGAAGAAAATTAACTTTTCACCGTTATTACATAAAAAAATAAAATAAAATAAAAAAGATATATATATATTTTTAATAAATACACAAGTTATTTTTACCTGCTGGGATGATTCTTATATCCTGTAAGATGTTAATTTTTGTGGAAGGTCTTAACGTATCATTCCCCATTATTGGATCTGATTGTGTTTCTCTTGATTGGAGCAACGCAGGGCGGCTATATGAATGATCATTCCCAATGCCACTTGAACCACCTTCCAATGTTGGAAATAAAGTTGGTACCGCATTGCATATAAGGCGTTTGCGAGCGTCAGTTTTAAACATCTTTGACTCAAAATGATCTCCACATAGCCGATAGCCTTTATAAAGACTATCTAGTTTAGGAAGTAAATCTTCTCTATGACTTGCTATTAGCCACGTTCTTGCTCTGTAAAACAAAATAAAAATAGATGAATTTATATTTACAAAAAATAGAAAATATTTTAAGGATAACGAAAACTATATAATTATATACGATTTAAATGATTTCCACCAGCCGAAATAATAAAAATATTTTATTGACATACTTAAAATATACAGCCGTGTAGCCGCTTAACGCCCTGATGAAAAAGTATTAATTATATAACATTTTTTTTTGTTCTTATCATCTAAGCTTGCAACCCACTAGGTGTCTATGACGAGTAACTGCAAATTTAACATCTTGGGCTCCCCTACATGTACACTATATTATACAGTCGTAGAAAAAATGTAAATTAAAAAAATGCTTAAAAATTATCAAAAATCGTTGCAGTTTAATAATTTGACTAAACACGTTTTACTTAAAATTAACCTCAGTATTTTTTACAATACACCATTTTAAAGGTAACAATAGGCTTTTTTTATTTAAAATCATATATAGCTAAATGCACAAAAAACGTTATAACAAGAAATTAAAAAGATATAAGGAAACATTTTTGAAAGTAGCAAATGTGAAGAACCTTATCTTACTTATAAATGGTCTTAGAATGTCTTACAATAAACCGTTTTAGAGGTAATTGTTTTCTCTTTCAACTGAATATACCCTTGTCTCTAGCTAAAATTGCATAGAAAACAGTTACAGAACATTGTTTGCGAAAAAATGGGTAAAATTGCCGAAAATAGGATAATATTTTTTTCTCTGTAGCAATGCCTATACCTAAACCCCAACGAAAAAGTTGGAGAGCAAAATACGAAAAATAAAAATAGAAAACGCGTTTTTCGTGTTTTTTTTTGCTTCGTTTTTTGATCATATTTTTGTCAAAAATAGTTTTTTTTCAATTCAAAAAGCGTCATTGGATGGAAAATGTAAATTCCTACAACTTTTTTCTCGACTACTACCTGAAAAAAGTGCAAAGTGTTTGGCTAACCTCAAAAAGTGAAAACGGGCTGTTTTCACCCCGTTCTTAAAAACGCACTTCGCGGTTTTTGGGGGCCCATTGACCATATGAAACAATAAAACCCCTTTAATGCTGCAGTTCCTTTTTAAAGTATATAATTAATAGCCTACAAGGAAAATGTAAAGGAAACTATTTAAGCAACTTGCGCCCGTCGTGGTATTTCTTAAAAAGAAAAGTTTGGAAATGTATTAAGATACACAAAAATACCCTAATATTATCGGTTACAGTTTACATTACACATTAAAAGCAATCATACAGAGGAACAAGCTTCTTGACAAAAAAACAATCGGTGGCCGCTTGGTTACACAAATAGAATAATAATTATTATAACTACCTATACTGTGTTACTATAAATTGAGAAAAACACCTGAACAACAAATGTATTTCAGTGCTTTAAAAAGTCATGTAACCCTAGTCACCACAACAAAAAATGTATTTTATTCGTTTAAAACTGCAGTAACCAGAGTTACTTACTAGCTATTCATTATCAGTTTATAGTGACCAAAGTAGAGTACTACATAAGATGCATTAAACAAGTAAGCCCTACATGTCTACAGTTACTAAAATTACTTTACTTACCTTCTAGGATCTGAAGGAAATCTAAACAAACTCTTTTTAGAATTATAATAATTGTTTTTGCAATTCGCTGCAGCGCATACATTACCACGTTTAGGTATTTCCATTATAAATACCGTACAAAAGTACAAACACACACACACACAAACACGACAAAGTAAAATATAATTAAATCTTAACTGGGACGACTCTGTACTTCACCTTGAAACGACAGTACGAAACTAAAATCAGGCCAGGGTAACGTACTGCACTGCCCTGGTTTGATAGATTCTCACCCATATCCCGAGAATTTACGAGTCTTTACCGAAGTGAGAGTGTCCTAGCCGGTTATTTTTCAGCCGTGAATAAACTATGCTTACATATTTTTCATCATATTTAAACCGTTTAGCAATTATTTATTCGCACGCCTCTGATTAGACTCGATAATGCACAATTATATTTCCCCTGCCTTCTTGCGTCGTCTGGCTTGTTTCACTGGGCGAACTTTACTTGTTTTAACATTTGTTTTATTATTTTCAGATAATTGGTCTTACATTTTATGTTTGGCGGGCGCTACGTATGTCCACATCCACAAATAAATAGATTTAATACACTGGTGGATAAATATTCAGTAACGATTGATGCATTAACCTCTGGTAGGGTATCAGACTGAGCTTTTAAAAATCCTTGTTTGGTTACTATAGGAAATTTAAATTAAGGAGCAGCACTGTTGCAATTCGGTCAATAAGCTAATAAGAATGGGTATCTAGATCAAAAGTGTCGAAAATATTTACAATATTTACAAAAATATACGATTTTGGGTTTGCGTCTCGGCTAAAACCAAGCACTTTTGAAAACAAGAAACATTAAATTTTAGACAAAATATTAAACATCATAGTGTGACGTTGTCATTTTGAAATACTACTTGACGTCACTGGGCAAATGTACCATATGGAACTATCTATTGGGACCATGAGACCGGTGGACCATCAACACTAACTTTGCATTAAGAACCAACTTAACTTATTGAACTAATTAAATTTAGTACGGGCATATCCCTAGGGATAGCCCGTACGGGGCTTAACTCAAACTTTAACTCTTTACTTGACTTTACTAACTCTTTCTTATCTAATAAACAATCAATCCCCGTCTTAAAATTTTGTTCTCTTTAAATATTAAATTTTTCAGTATTTGTTTTGCATTTCTAGGCTACTCGCTTGTTTAATGTTTTTGTTTTATTATTATAAGAGTAACCTAGAAAATTGTTTGATTCATACTTTTTAAACCTTGACACTTCACGTATTGTTTTATGTACCAAATTTCCCAATGTTAAGTAACCCAATTATATTTAAATTTCCCAAAAATGTATATTTTTAAAATTCCCAAAATGTATACCTTTTTATATACTAGGTGTTCACATATGCCCCTTCCCTGAAAGCGTTGGACCCACAACGCTATTAGAAATGAGCCAAATTTACTTTAACCCCTTTAAAAAAATTAGCAATATTACCAAAATCGATAGTTCCATATAGCTTACAAATATTTAAAAATCTAACAATATTTTACCTATTATGTAAATTACCGTAAATAACCTTAACTTTTCGAAGTTTTTAAAAATATGAAAAAAGTTTTATCTAAAATTTTTTCAATAAATGTAAACAAAAAAAAATGAACAAATAGCCCTTAATCCAAAAAATAATTAATTAACTTGACCTTTTTTCTAAAAAATAAAAGATTTGTCATTGATTATAAGAAAAAAGTTAAATTTTTTTCATTGTTAACTGAATAATTTCTAAATTTGGGATTTTCTCCAAGTAGTTTTATTTAAATATAGTTGTAACGGTTAAGATTATTTTTTTTAGAAAAAAGTGGCCTAAATTCTATACCCCCTATATAAAACACTTTAAATACATAGTATTATTCCTCATTAATTTTATGTACTGAACAAAAACACCCGACTTGATAAACAAAATATGATTCTTTAAAACTAGCTAGCTCAGCATTATTAGAAATTGTTACAACCTTGACCGTAAATTGTATTTCCTTAAAACAATGACCCTTTCACAACTTAATATTACATATACGGTGGGTTAAAAAAAGAGTTATTATCAAATTTTACTTTTAGGCTACTTTTCTCTGCATATTAAATCATTATTTTTATCAATATAATAATAGACAATAATTAAACAACAAAAAAAAATACCATTAATTAAAAAATATTACAGATTTACCTAAACACTTTACAAATACCATAATGTTCTAGATTGTCCATCTTTTGTTGAATTGTACTGTGTCTACCTTGCCTCCCTGTCCATGTCCTTGATGGTGCGTTCCATTGGCCTTTTGTCCCGTACTTCTCCTCCACATACCATTTTCCGCCTTTCCACTCCCATTTTCTTCTTCTACATCAGGTTACTGCAACTTCATGCCAATTTCCCCATATCCTGAGCTTTCTCAGGGCCGCTAGATAGTCTTGTACCCCACCATTCAAGACCATACTTCAGAGCTCTTCCCCATACTAGAGCTGCGGCTTCCAGTGCTAATGCAGCCTCATGCTGCTTCTGAACTCCGTCTTCACGACGTACCATACAACTTCGACACAAATAAATATATTTCCATATTCTTCTTTATCACTTCTGGCTAACACCATTTAGCCATATTTGAAAACTGAAGATATACCTTATCTTCCTTTTCTTGTAGCTACGCTGCTACCTCCTTGCAGCTACGCTACGCAACATATTTTTCCCCATCTTCGTCCTTTCACACACATTTCTTCTCCGGGGAACGGGACGCCTTTACCATATATATGGTATTTTCTTCCACAAATAAACTGAGGGGTAGGAAGGGCGTACCATAAGCGACTTTTCCTATCGCTTCACAAAGGGCACTGGAACTGGGGCGGGCACAGCTTACCATAACCGACGTTTCACAAAGGTCACTGGGAACGGGGGCGCCTCCACCATATGTGACGTTTAGTTTTGGAATAACATATAAGGGCTCTTGACGTCACTTGGGCCAAATGTACCATATGGAACTATCTATTGGGACCATGAGACCGGTGGACCATCAACACTAACTTTGCATTAAAAACCAACTTAACTTATTGAACTAATTAAATTTAGTACGGGCATATCCCTAGGGATAGCCCGTACGGGACTTAACTCAAACTTTAACTCTTTACTTGACTTTACTAACTCTTTCTTATCTAATAAACAATCAATCCCCGTCTTAAAATTTTGTTCTCTTTAAATATTAAATTTTTCAGTATTTGTTTTGCATTTCTAGGCTACTCGCTTGTTTAATGTTTTTGTTTTATTATTATAAGAGTAACCTAGAAAATTGTTTGATTCATACTTTTTAAACCTTGACACTCACGTATTGTTTTATGTACCAAATTACCCAATGTTAAGTAACCCAATTATATTTAAATTTCCCAAAAATGTATATTTTTAAAATTCCCAAAATGTATACCTTTTTATATACTAGGTGTTCACAATAGTCTAAAAACCTAAGTTAAACAAAGAGTAGTTACTAGCTAACGTTCCGCGTAATTTTATGTAAAGTGACAGAACGTAAGTTCTTAAATATGTAGTCTTAACTTGCAGACATAACAAATCCAAAGTCGGACCTCTTGCTCCATGGCTGAATTGTTTACGAAATCTATGATGACAATCACCAAAACACTTAGCACAAATTGTAAACTAACTCTTCTTGTATTTTTTATTACAATTATTTAATAAATTATAAATATTATTTAAAAAACACGATATTAACTGCCACAACAACAAGAAAAACTTGATCATCAATTGTCATGGACTCTTGTACTAGTTTAAAATTATACCGATGTGGGTTTTTTAACAATGTTGCAAGCTTAATTTGAATTATCTTTTTCTCTTAATATATTTAATATTTAATTTCGAGTGCCATTAATTTAAATACAGTATCACTGAATAAATTATATCTAGGATTTTTACCAAAAACCAGTTTTTTCTATAATTTTAACACCCTGTATCTTGAAAACGAAAAATTTGTGGACCTATGTTCATACAGCTTGTTTTTGGAAACTTGTAATTATTAACTTTTTGAAAAAAGTACCTCTACACAGTCGCATAGTAAGAGGTATGGGGGCCCAGGGCGAAAAGGAAACTGCGGGCCCATAGTGATTCAGATAATCAATTTTTCGCGAAAGAAATTGGGTAGCAAAAAAGGTCCGCGCCCCCACAATGCGACCCTTTCACCCTATAACAAGATATGTTTATGTTGAGCCCCCTACACTATGTAGTTTAACCTTTTACACTCTAAAAACAACTAAACTAACAGTAAGCAGTATCACAATAAAATTTCTGTTTAAATCCGAGGAAAAATTACATAAATCGTTCTCACACTGTGTACATTCTGTCCTTAAGGTATGTGATTTTTGGTTTATTGCCACTATATTTTCACAGGTATCTTCGGAGTTTTTAATGCTGCATGTTGAGTTTTTAAGATTTATATCTAAAAAAATGTAACCTGTCACACATACAAAACTAATTTAAATGTTATCATAGAAATGCTAACTAGCATGGACCCGTTAGCCTCTAAAACACAAAAATCTCGGAATTGTATTGTTATTGTATATTTAAAAGTTAGATCATTAAAATTATTTGCCTTTGATTTAAATATACAGTATGGCTCATTAAATGTGCAACAAACATTAATTGTAATTTTTCAGATAAATGTATCGTATATAAAAGATTAAGCATGATCCCAAACTATATTAGCAATTGTAAGTTTTGTTAAAATTCCAAGGATATACAGGGTGATCATTTTTAAGTCTGCACTATTGCTAACTTATCGGTCGGGACCCCTCTCCTTTTACATTTTTCTTCTTAAAAATTATTAAAGAACTTAAAATAAATGATTGCATTATCTCCTTGTACTTTGTTTTATATAAATAGCCTTTTTGGTAACCCCTTTTGACTGGGGACCCGGGGCAAGCCACCCCTCCTCGCTACACTACTGCTTCTTCATAAAAATTTATTTTTATTTTATGAAAATTTTGTCGGATTTCGAATTCAATTTTATACCTATAATTAAAAGAAATGAAAGTGAGGAAATTTAAAAAAAATCGGCATTTTAAAAATATTTTTAAAACATTTAAATCAATTTGGTTAAAATTTGGTAAGTTTGTTTAATGTAATAAAGCGCTTGTAAAGCTCAAACTAAATTGACTTTATAAAAATACTACTTTTTAGTGTCGCACATTTTTTCCGTAGCTGGCTTCGCATTTTAGATATTCATAAAATACTGATTTAAAAAAAATACGCTCTGTATTTCATAAACGATGCAATTTTGATCATATGTTTATTCCTTTATAAAATGACATAAGAAATCGTGTCACCGTCTTGGTCGGGCCCGGGGTATTCCATTTTCTTTTGGAGACTCCGTAATTTTTAAACAACCAACCATAGTAGCCGAATTCTTACAGGGTATTTTTTATTTACTAATTTTTACAGTCATTGATGAGCCATATGCCCAAAGAACTTTACCTTTTATTAATGTATTTATATCAAGGCTCAAGAACCATTCACTTTTATATTATATCGCAGTTTGGGTGAAAAATACTGCTTTCAATATAATTTTTATCACATTTTCAGTCACTGCTGTACGCCACCTACCTGGTTTTGGCAAAACTACTCATCCGAATTCTGCAAACCCGCAGACTGATGAGCGGCCAGTTTCCATATGGTTTGTTGGCATAACAGTATGTTGCATTTTTAACTTTCGCCATATACAACTAGATGGCGCACTTTTTACCTACCACCTTTAACCTCTCGATGCTATGACTGGTTATTTTTGAATATCTTGGTGGGATGGCACCGCTGTCTGTATTTATTAGTTCTGGGATACGGAAAGAATATTTACAGTCAGTCGGGGAGTTCATCAAGGCGTCTAGCGACCTGAAGCGGTTTGAAAAGTCTTAACGAAGACGAAACACGTGTCACCGTCTTGGTCGGGCCCGGGGTATTCCATTTTCTCCGTAATTTTTAAACAACCAACCATAGTAGCCGAATTCTTACAGGGTATTTTTTATTTATTAATTTTTACAGTCATTGATGAGCCATATGCCCAAAGAACTTTACCTTTTATTAATGTATTTATATCAAGGCTCAAGAACCATTCACTTTTATATTATATATATATATATATATATATATATATATATATATATATATATATATATATATATATATATATATATATATATATATATATATATATATCTTTTAGAAAGAGACACTTTTTTGTAAAGGGAATTAAAAGGTTTCCCATTTGGTGAGATCTTCCGAAGACACGTTGTATGAACTTCCAATCCCTAAATTACCTAATGAATCGTCAGTAAAAAATTAATCCACTTAACTTTAAAATCACCCAGTATATTTAAATCAATATAACATCATGAAAAGTTGCACAATTACCTTCTAGCTACCGTAGGGGCCGGGTTTTACGATAACTAAAATTTTATCACGCAGTTACGTTAAGGTTATCCAAGCACTAAAATACATAATGCAATTGTTAGGTAAGCATTTAAAAAAAAAAACTATAAAAATTATTTTTAGACTAAAAACTGCATTCTTTACACGCTAACGAGTTATTCACTAAAAACGGTAACTTTTAATAAGTTTTCCTTTATCAAAGTAACGATAGAACACTCTCAAATTTTAAAAGAAAGCTTAACTCCGATTTTCTTTAATCCCCTTTTAGACCTGATATATCTGCACTGCCTTTCCCTTGTTTTAGCCCGAGATTTTTCCGACTTAACGACTTTTTTTTCGGTTAAAGAAAACGCGTTTGGGATCAGGAAAACTTGTCGTTAAGATCGTATCACTTTAGAAGGTTTTGAGAGTTTCGGTTTATGAGACGGAATGATTTTTTTGCTAAAACTTAAGATTTTTTAACGAAAGTTAAAAGCAAACAGATCATATATTATTTATGGATTTTAAACGTTAAAATAAAACTCCACATATAATTCTGTTTTCATTATTGAAATTTATTAACAAACCATTTTATTCAACTTATGTACCGACGCAAGCGGCTTAAATATGTAACAAATTTAGGTATAGCTCAAAGTCGGTCTATATAGGGTCGCGACATTCGGCCATATTGCTTTGACGTGTTATTACGTCACATCTCCCATTTTTCGGCCATTTTGTTCTGTGCCGGAGATATAAGGTTTATTGTATTAGTAGAACAACCGTTTACACAACAGTTTTTAATTATTATTAACTTGTAAATTTTTTACTTCAAATAAAAAATATTTGGAATTACATCTTTCAACAAATATCACTTCCAAAACAATGCAAAATGAAATGCGCAAATTCTAGACGCCACTGTATTGATCATCAGCTTTAATTTTACCCAGTCTTGCCAACTTTTCTCGGTGGAGTGCCCTTCCTTGCGTCCCCGACCTCGAACCGCCTAAAACTTGAGGATGTGTCGCAACCTTATAAATATAAACTAACCTTGGGTATAGATCAAGTTTTTTTAAACATCTAATCATCGTTTTTTTACTGCCGACAGAGGGCGTAATGGATAATTGTCTCAAGTCAATACGTCGCGGCATATTCGACGCGTGACAATTCGACGTACGACAATTCGTTGCATGCGACAATGTGGCGACAATTCGTAGCACGCGGCAATCCGTCGCATTGCAATTCGACGCAGCAAAATTCGACACTTACAATGAGCAATATCTTTGTAACATTTAGTATAGTCTTTAATATTTGACATAAGGTTACATCCACCGATATATCTAGGGAATTGGTTTAAGTCACGGAAATTTTTAACAATCCTAACCTCTATTCCCATGTATGTACTCAGATGTACTGTATCCACGGATGCACATTATTATTTTTTCTTCGTGGCTGTTACTTAATCCTCGGATATCCGTGGAGTGCGACTACACTAAAACGCTCAAGTACGTGAAATCAGAACTAGCCAGATCTGACAGTGCGCCGACAGATGCGCCCTTGCAGTGCAAGGAAATTACAAGCATTAAGGAGCTGTATTTCTTTTTATTGTTGTCGAAGGATTTAATCTTTTGCTTTGCAGTTTTTAAAACCCAGTTTGCAAGAGTACTTAAAAAATTATATCCAGTTTTACTATGGGCCTGGCAAAAGAAAACCTATGCAGATTCTACCAGGAGGAAGAAGAAACCGCAGAACAGGTATGGTGCCTCTGTGAAGCCCTTTGTCGTCTGCGGTTTGCAAGGCTGGATGAGGAAAAACCTAAAGCGGCAATATTTATCAAGAAGCCAGTTTCAAGCCCTTGGAGTCAGATTAAAAAGACCGGTTTGTATAGCGAGCTCTATCTTATAGACGAATGAGACACAATAAACCTGAGCATGGAGCAGGTTGCAGTGATAGAGGATATACAATCCACCTCTAGGCTAATCTAATCTAATCTAATATATTTTTAAGGGGATGTTCAAATACCGGTTGAGTTCAACTGAACCAAAACTTAAGTGGAAACTGTAAAATTAGTCATTTTATCCAAAACAATAACACCTACAGAAATTAAAACACTTTTACAATATACTAAATATTTATTTTGTACTGGTTCAGTAAAAAGGTATTGGGATATCGGCCAGTAAAGCAACAACAGAGGATGTATGTGACTAATTCAATCAGAAATGTTTACATGCGCGTATTCACGTTAGATTGTCTCTTTTCCTCACATTGCCTATGTGGTATTTAACTGATCGGGTATACTTACCAAAGAATTAGCACAAAAGGTGCTCAAGTGCCTTTCATTCTGTCCCATGACTTTTTGGACTCGGCTTGAAACTGAACTGGTCGCAATATAGACGTAAATATTTGGTACTTTAATGCCCAATTTTACGATTACCATTAAAGTTATGGTTCAGTTAAACTTAACTAGTACATAAACCCTGTTCTTTAAAAATATATTGCTGTCAAGTCAATATCAAAAGTGACATATAACAATGGTGACCCTTGATTGTAGGACACCTTACATACAATTTTCAGGACTATAGTGGTTTCCTTTAAGAAATTATTAGTGAACAAACTGATAAAAGTGAAACTGATACCATTTTTGCGATACCTCTGTGGCTAGCTTCATTCTAAATGTTTCCTAATATTTCAAATGGCATCTGTCACGTAATAAAATGATCATGATCACTTGCACGTGATAGACCTGATAGAAGTGAAACTGATACACAGGCCCTCTAAATAAAAAAGTGATATGTGCGGACAAAGATTTTCTGTCATATTTTTGCCGCTAAACACGAATCTTAAGTCAAAACAGGTCAAACTGCAAAAAACCGAATTGCAGGGGCCAAGGAAGCACTGGCGATTATTTTTATTGAAAGGGTGTTATGTAGTACCTCATTTTAAAGGCCCTTTGATACTCTATTTAACGCCACGATGTTTTTAAAAATTAGACCAGCCGCTCCAGACTTACAACCATTTGAAATTTGGCTTAAATACTATAAAAACAGTGCGGTTTTAATGGTATTGGCATGTAAGCCTAGAACGGCTGGGCCGATTTTTAAAAACAAAACGGCATTAAATAGAGTATCAAAGGGCCTTTAAAATGAGGTGCTACATAACTCCCTTTCAATAAAAAACATTGCTAGTGCCCCCTTGGCCTCCGCAATTGGGTTTTTGCAGTTTGACCTCTAGTTTTGTCTTTAGATTCGTGTTCAAAGCTAATAATATGTCAGAAAATCTTTGTCCGATACCCAGCACATACTACCTTTTATATTTTGTGGGCCTGTGTAATTTTTCAAAATAATACCACTTATGTTTTTTTATATCATTTTTAACAATATAAAAACGTAATTAACACTACTAAAGGTAATAAATTGTGTCAGCATCATATCACAAAAACCAGCAGGACAAACCATTTAATCCCGAACAATTAATATTAGAGCAAAAGACAATTTGTCCGGTTATCAGGAAACAGTTCCGTTTGAAATTGTCCTTTGTCCTCGCAGGAAACGCGGTAATTCAGGGAAATGGCCTCATCCTGTGTCGCGGGATTACCAGTGTGGCAGGACTGTTATCTTTTTGCTTAAGGCGATTTAGGTTTGCAGGATTACGTCGAAGTTTTTGCGAGGTTTTAAGTCCGATATTTTAGCAGGAAAGCGGAATAGATTTATAATATGATAGTGTCGTGTAAAATTTATGGTTTGTGTTATATGAAAATATTATTTTATGTTAAGTTGGATTTATGGCGTTATTAGGCGTATAAATGTTAAGTGAGTTTATCAGGCGGTCATCGGTAAATACAGGAGAATATTATTAATATCCTTAAAATTAAAGGATATAACAAACATTGTTGAGTTACGAGGTTTTACTTATTGCACCCTGAACTACTACGTAATAGAATAACTAGTTGCTGTTCAATGTAATAACTGTTAAAAATATTTTCTGACTTTACATAAAATGAGGCTGTTATACAAGGTATCTAAAAAATGTAAAAATATTTCGCATACTGTATAAGCAAGAGCTAAAGGTATATCGGCCAGTAAAGCAACAACAAAGAATGTATGATGAATCATTTAATATGAAATGTTTACATAACAATATTTACGTTAGACTGTCTTGTTTCCTCACCTAGTGCCTATGTGTTATGTTATTTAGCGGATCCGGTATAAAACAAACACTTCTCCCCTGTCATTTATTCTTTTTAATCTTAAATAATTTTTTTATATAAAATAAGAAACTGTTGTTAACATTTTGAACTCACCTAAAACTAAACACATTTAGGGAGTAAGGTATTAATCTCAAAATTCTTCTAGTTTACAGTATAACTTATGTTAAAACAATTGTATAAAGCAATGGACTATTAAAGTAAAATAATGAAGATTAAAATAATAATATTTCAAATACAAACATTTAGTGTTATTAAGATTGTGCGCTTATGGATCGGTAGTAGGAGACTATGGAATGGCCACCCAGATTCCCTGATCTCATTTTCATGGACTATTTTTTTGAGATACTTGAGGATCAAGTGCTTAGTTAATATGAAACTGTTAAGAAGTTTAAATAAAGAAAATAGTAATGTAGGCTAATTTTGTGAAAAATTCAAATCCAGTTTCAGTACCGTTAAGGATATTGCCAATCAGTACATAAACAATACAAATTTGTGTTTTCCTTTGGAATAAAAATATTGATATAAATTAAAAGAAAAAGAAATGTTAAAAAAGGGCTTTAAAATCCAATACACTAGTAAAAATTGTGACGTTAAATTATTTAACAAGGTGTTTGAAAATTTGGGTGAAAATGCAATTTTTGGTTCTCTTCTGTATAACAACTACTTCTTTAAAAAAATTGCAATCCCTATACTAAATAATACGCATTGGCTAGACAACCGCCGGCGGTTTTGCTTAATTTTAAGAACAAAACCTCCGTCCGGCGGTTTTATATATCTACGTATATGAAAACTGCCGAAAATTATAATTAATTTGTTACTACCGACGGTTTTAACTTATTTTTACGATAGATGCCGCTGCTAAAAAAGTTAACCCAAGTTTAATTTGGTTTTATTGTTTAATATTATTTTTATTATTGATCAACAAGTTTTGTCGAAAAGTCGAAGCTTTTCATAGGGTAAAAAATATGTATGTACATCTTTTAAAAAAAGAAAAGCCAGAAGTAATTTAGCGAAAAGAAAAAAACTTATCGTTTCATAAAACTAAAACTAAAGTAATACCAATTAAAGTGTGCATGTATTGAGGGTGGAAAAAACTTTAAAATTCTTAGGAAAAGTAAAAAACGTTACAAGATAAGTAATTCATAAACACGGCTTATTCCTTTAAGCATATTGTCAAGATCAAGGTTTAAAAATGTATTTTAGTTCTCCCATGGCTTTAGGGTTACGTTGACCCGTAAGCGACAAATCTCGAGTTCGATTCCGAATAGACAAATAACTTTTTTTTAATTTTTTTTTCTTAATAATTTTTTATAAATTTTTTCTAATTTCTATTTTTTATATTTCATAATTTAATTTTAAGACCAATAATTTTCCACTTTTTAAGAATTTTACGTTTTATCTAATTGTTGACTTTAATGCTGACGATAATGTCCTGATATTTTTTCGCCTTTTCTATCTGACAATGCCGTACGGCGGCTTCTATCGATAAAATAACTAAAAACCGCCGGTAATGACAAATTAATTATAATTTTCGGCGGCTTTTATATACGTAGATGTAAAAAACCGCCAGCTTATAATTGAGCAAAACCGTCAGCATTTAGCCAGTGCCTAAATAATAATCTGGATGAAAGAAGCTAGAACTGGACCAAAAAATATAGATAAAATCGGTCAAAAAACAAAAAGTTGTTGTTGACAAAGTCGGTCTATATAGGGTCGCGACATTCGGCCATATTGCTTTGACGTGTTATGACGTCACATCTCCCATTTTTCGGCCATGTTGTTCAGTGCCGGAGATATACAGATTATTGTATTAGTAGAACAACCGTTTACACAACAGTTTTTGATTATTATTAACTTGTAAATTCTTTTACTTTAAATAAAAAACATTTGGAATTACATCTTTCAACAAATATCACTTCCAAAACAATACAAAATGAAATGCGCAAATTCTAGACGCCACTGGATTGATCATCATCTTTGATTTTACCCAGTCTTGCCAACTTTTCTTCGTGGAGTGCCCTTCCTTGCGTCCCCGACCTCGATCCGCCTAAAAGTTGAGGATATGTCGCAACCTTATAAATATAGACTTTTTTTCGTTAATTAGGCTTTATTCAATTTCACTCGGTATTTAACTAACACCAGCCACTAACAATAATCAACCAAACCCTCGAATTGCCGGCTTTTCCGATGCCTTTTCTTGACGTATTTTCCATTTCTCCATTGAAATGGAGAGAACAGACAGGCGGTCCCGCTGAAATAATGACTATTGTATATGCATTGAGTTTTCAGCCACAATGGGCATACTCACAAAGAAAAGCTCCACGGAGAGAAGTCATTATTTTGATGGCTTCGTTTACACCTTAGTAGTTTGTGCTATATGATTCCCATTTTATATTCTAAATATTTTATAAAAACATAACTATCACGCTTTAATTGTTTAAGATTTATACTTTTAATAAGTTACCTTTTTAAATTTACAAAATATAAAGGTATAGTTTGAGCCAGGTATAATTTATTCTGAAAACAATGCCGCAAAGTTCACAACAAATAAAAAATTAAATAAACCTTTTTGAAAGCATAGAGCCTGATTACATATGTTTCAGAGAAACAAGAAAAAACATTGCTAAAACATATATCACCTACTTGAGAATAATCCTCTTATTTCGTCTCTCTTCTGCCATAAAACTGGATTCGTGGTGTAAGGAACCAGAGACTAGTCGGGCTTAATATTTTTTGCTGCAATAAATCATTGTTCACATGGAGGTTTGTTTACATTATGCAGGATTACTGACTTTTTAAAACAATGTAATACATTTTTAGGGCGCAAAGTATAGGTACCATGGTTGCGGTTTTTTACATGTTGGCACGACATTATCAAGGGAATTTGATAATACTGCGATTTTTTGTGTTTTTATAACTTATGTAAAGTTATTGATAGATATATTTTTTAATTCCACTCTTTCCGCGATCTTCGAGTAGTGCGGTTCATGTTGACGTAGAGGTCTACATAGACCTTCCGGGTAGGCGATTGAAGGCATCGTACGAGCGTGACTGTACCCTTGGGGATCGAGAAAAGATTCAAGCTAGATTGGGGCTTCTTTCTTCTGGGGCTAAGCGCTGTGAGTGAGGATTCCTAAAGCCTGAAGTTTTTACGTTTTGGTGCTGAACACATGGTGTCCTCGTATGGTCGAGGAGGTGCGCACGCCTGCGGAAATGCGTCAGGAATGAAAGTGAAGGTTATGCACGACACCAGTAGCAGCCGCTGGCTTGATAGTCGCAATTTATGCATGTTCAGAACTTTATCGCTGTTATTGAGCTAAATATTTGAATTTTTAATCCGGAATTTCTGGGAGCGGAAAGCTCGACAATCCAGATTTTCCCACCACATTGAGCTGGCAATTGACTTGCATCAACGCCATAAACAAAGCAGTATCCAGTATATTTTTTAATTACTGTTTTAAGCTGTAGCCAAATAAATTACATAATATTTGCTGCATTTTTATTTCTATAAATCAAACTTTAACATTAAGGGCTTTGTGTTATTCATTGACTATTCTCCAATAATGTAATGTTTAAATTAATAGTATTTTAAATAAATAATAGTTAAAGTATATTCTAAGTATATTACATTATAAGTGTAAAAGCTGACTAATCCCACGAGTGTAAAAAGTCATTTTTATACAAGTAATGTGCCCTTTTTTCTTACGACCATAAATTATTTACCAAAAACTAAATTTTAAGTTTGTTTGTTTTTAGAGAAAAAATTGAAAAACAAATGAAAACTTTGCAACACTAGGATGATTTTGTCTTACTGAGGTATATTATACCATTTGACAATATTTTTATATCGTAAATCACCTACGTAGTAGCTTTGTATAACTTTTATCATTTGAGAATTGAAAAGATCCCGACTTATATGGCATTGTTTTTTTTTACCGACTTTAAAAACGAGGAGGTTCTTAATTCGCCGCGTATGTTTTTTATGTATGTAACGCGATTACTCTGGCGTTTGTGGGCCGATTTTAAAAATTGTTCTTTAATTTTAAAGAGTGCACTTCCGCGGTGGTCTCTTAAAAAAACAAAGTCCGTATCGCGAGAGAGAAAGGTACTAGACTTAGTTTTACGGCAAGGCGGACTCCAGTTTCTTGCGGCAAAGCTGACTAGTGAATATGCTATTAAAAATAGTCATATTGCCAGATATTAAAGCAAAAAAAAAAAGAAGAGATCAGGGGAGCATTCAGAATCGACAACCTTAGGATAAAATTTACACTTGTCACCGAATTAAAAGACAAGCGGATAACTATAGCCCCGTGGGTATCGATTTGTTGCAGCCCAGCATGTATCGATTTATAGGCTTTTGACAGATATAATGTATTCTATCAATCTTCAAGCGGTTAGCTGCAGCACCGTGTGTATCGATTTATTTCAGCCCCTGTGTATCGAATTATAGGCTTTTGATAGACAATATAAGGAACTAAAGACAGAATATAGGTGGGGGTCATGGTTAGTTTTGGTTGATTAAATCTTTATTTTAATTTCTTAAGTAAACCTCCATTGCTGTCAAAAGCTCATAAATCAATAGAAGCTACAGCTAACCGCTAAAAGAGGTACTAGAAGTGTTTTTAGGGAATATTTATCCATTTTATTTTAATAATAAGGAACTAAAAAGCTAAAAGTGATCATATTAAAAAAAAATTAAACCGACTTTAAAAAATTAGATTAGTAAAAGTCATAGATAACCTACATTTAGATCCGCAGTGGCAAGATGCATTTTTCGGATTTTTACGACCGCGCGCAGTGGGTCGACGAACATGCGCACTTAAAAGCCGTGGCAAAAATACAAACACCGGCACCCCGTACCCTTCGTCCGCGGTCTGACCGTAACGCTCATTAGCTACCGTACTTTGAACAGAAAACCAGGACTCGGTCAACAGCTTCTTTCCTATAATGCGAATAGTTTGTTTGGGTCCGGGTGCGTTTACCCTCAACTGGCTTGCGTACAAACCGGTTTTTCGCCCATGAAATGTAACTTTTGTTTCGCGCACGTTATAACATTGGCAATCCATCGAGATCAGAGGTAAAAGTCACTAAAAGTTAAAAATAATAAAAAAAGAAGTCGGGTAATAACATGTGCTCAATTACTTAATATTAATAACTAATTATGCAATATGCTATTACCCGACTTCTTTATATTATTTTTACCTTTTTAGTGACTTTCTAATTTCTGAAGTCGGTTCAATTTTTTTTAATATGATTATTTTTAGCATTTTAGTTTCTTATTATTACAATAAAAATTTTTATTATTTATGTAATTCCAATGAATAGCCCAGAATATTTTTTAAATAACTACATGACATCTGTTTTTCTTCTGGATGGCGTAGGGTATGTAACCATTCATCTTTGAGAATGACATTATAACATATGTCACACTAGTGTTTTGAAGTACTTTGCAGCACTTGTATGATATAAGGCATTTTCTATGGATGAAAAGAGTGTACTGTTTGCTATTTTGGCTTGTGGTCGTAGGAAAAAACACATACATTTCTAAAAAGACTAATTATTAAGGGTGAAAATTATTCGGTGTAAACATGCTCAAAATAATATCTTTCTTTTTGGTGACAGTTCCAAGCTCAATCTGCGGGCTTTTGCATCCGAAACCTATTATTCTCATTCTATCCTGCAAAATAAAGCTTTGTTACTGTTCCTTTTAAACGTATTGATTTAGAAACTTGAAAATAAAAAGTCTTTAATTTTTTAGCTTGTTAAAACACGAGTTCAAATAATACAGGATATGTCAACAACAGGGTAAGCAACATTAACCCTTAAGTACTATACTGGGGTCTCTCAGACTGATAGCGATTTTCTTTTAAAAATATTTTGAAAACTGCTTGTTTTATCCTTACCACCCTCCATGTACCTTTCCCTAGCAGTAGTTTACGCAATCTTTTCCGGTCGGCAGTGCCGTGTAAGTAGTTTCATGGTTAACATCTTCGCTTAAAGCGTTAGGGTCTTGGAGACTCATATATAGTGTAAGTGTAGTAACAATTTAAAATGTTTAATAAATTTTGTTTTTGTGTTATTTTTGTTTATTTAGGTGTATAAAATGTCTCAGGTGTAATCTTTATCAAAAGAACTTAGATTTGGGGAAATATATTACGAAAGTACATTGGAAAATTGGTTTAAAGAAATAGATAATGCCAGCGATATCGACTAATTTGAGGAAGATCATGCAGTTTTATCGAATCATAAAAAGACAGGAACAATCTATGTCGGAGAAGAAAAACGATTTAAAACTAGAAAAAAATAGTTTAACGAGGGTCAGCAAATGAAAAATGATTTATATCGCAAAAATCGTTACAAAATGGTACACCTTCTATATTCTAAAAAAATTGACTGGAAGTTTGCATTGCACGTTTTCATATGCGAGGGAAAAAAATTTCTACATTTTGTTTATTTGTTTTAATACCTTAGTCATAAAAATATGGATGGATTTATTTTTTTAATAGGTTAAAATTTCACCTTTATAAAACTGATTGATATTTATAATAATAATATTCAAAATTGTTTCATAAGGGTTTAAGTAAGGATTTTTTTATTATTTTACTGATATTAGGTTTAAGGCTAAGTAAATAAATAAAACCAATTTTTTTCATGTTTATTTTTTGTTTAAGTTTCTTTAAGAAGAAGGGTTATATCTGCATTAGCTGTAGACAGAGTGCTTTAAAAACATTTGACTTACGTGCGCACTATTTGTTTTTTATACATATGTATGTATATGTATAATATACAGAGTTATTTTTAAGTTGATATATCCTTTTTAACACGGTATAGAATGCAGGAAAATAAAAATATTTTTCAGCTAAAATTATGTCCAAAAATGCCTCGTTTCCAAGATACAAAATGTTAAAGTTTTAAAAAAAATGCCCTTTTTGTCAGAACTTTTCTATTACTTCAGATATTATTTAAAACAATTTGGTACACTTTCTTTTGCTTTAAAAGTAAAAAAAATACCAGTGGCGTTCGAACAAGATTTGTATTTTTTTTTTGAAGGAAAAAATAGTACGGCACTGCTTTTTCTTCCAATTAACATTATTTTAAAAATATTTACTTACTTTGGAGTTGATTTAGTCCCGTGTTATTTTGTCGTACGACATAAGGTTTTCGTTTAAAACAATAAAAGTCATTTTGATGCATGGCAGAATCGTTAAAATCTGATACGGTACTTTGTATGTAAAATTTGTTTTTGACTTTTATTAAATATTTTAACCATTGGTTTTTTAAAATTAAGTACAAAAACGAATTTTACATATAAAACACCATATCAGATTTTAGCGACTTTATTGTACATCAAAATGTCTTTAATTTTTTTAAACGAAAACCGTTGGTCGTACTTAAAAATAACAGAAGACCAAATTAACTACAAAGTAAGTTATTATTTTAAAATTATATTGATTTAAAAAAGCAGTAGCGTACAATTTTTTTCCTTAAAAAATTATATAAATCTTGTTCGAACGCCACTGGTATATTTTTTAAAACTTACAGCGAAAAATGTAATGTCCAAAAAACTGTACCATATTGTGTAATAATGTCTGGAGTGGTAGGAAAATTATGACAAAAATGTTTTTTTCTTAAAACTTTAACACCCTGTATCTTGAAAACTAAGCATTTTCCGACAAAATTTTATCCGAAAAATTGTCTTTTTCCTTTTTTCTATTGGGAATTCAAATTAAGGATCACAGCGTTACAATTCGGTCAAACAGTTGATAAAAATGGGTATCTAGATTCAATTTGGCGAAGAATATTAACATAAATTAGCTGATTAGTTATTAAATTTTACGAAAAGTATTAGGCATCATTGTCTGACAACCTAAATAACATAAAGCAGGATAATAGTCAGTGTTTCGAGAAACTTTATAGCCATAAAGAGTAAGTTTTTTGTTATTTAGACTTGAACCGCAGATAAACCAAAAGTGACTTCGCACGTTTTGCTTCATTGCTGAATTTTTAACGAAATCCATGATGGCAACCACTTAAACGCTTAACACTAGTTGTAGACTAACTATTTTCTTATTTTTTGTTACATTCATCACATAAATCATAAAAATTCTTTAAAAAATAGAATATTAACTCCAACAACAGAAAGCAAAACTTGATTTATTAAATGTTAATATATTCTAAATTTGCAACGTTGCTAGGTCGCTTAATTTTAGTTTTCAATACAGTGTTAAAATGAATATATTTACTTAAACATAACCCTGTATAGTGTGTCCCAGAATAAATGTTACAAAAGGACCAAAAATGTTTGGATATTAGAACATAGGATATTTTAAGAAAACTGGTCGCAGGGTCCAAAACTAGGAACTACAAAAATTTCACTTTGATTGGTATCATACAGGACGAGTTATAACTAAAAATGTATAAACAAGTACCTTTATAAAATACTTTTATGTTTAAAAATAAAACAGACCTTTATAAGTATAAGTAAATATGAATTTAAACTCAAAATTTAAAGTTAGGCACTAAAAAAAAATAATAGGAACGTTTTGGTCATGGCTATTATTTTAAAGATGTTTTTAAAATTCGGTTCCTCATGCCGAGTTTTTTAAAAAGTGGAAAAAAGGAGTAATGTAAAGAAAAAGACAAAACATTTTTTATTTTAAATACTTTAAATGTAAGTATTGATATAAAATTTAATTCTTCACAACATTTTTTAAACAAGTTGGTCCTATTTTAAAAAATAAAACTACTATTCGCTGAATCATTTTTCATTTATTTAGTTATAACTTGCCTTGTATACTACCAAAGACAATTATAATTTTCACTAATTACCAATTGGCGTAAAATTGTGTATTTCCAACTTTTGCCACCAGATTTCCAAAAATTCCGGTTTAAACTTCCATTTGTCTTTTTGCAACGCGGATGCAATGTATGAAGAAATAACTCTACATAGGCATGTTATACAGTTTGTCCGAAAAGGTAAGGTCATAAATAATAGGGGTGATAAAGTAAGCCAAAATAATTTTAGTATTTCAATATATTAAAGAAGTTGTATCGCGCTTTGTTAGAGAGATATAAACCTTCAAAGTTAAAATTAAAAAAAAAATAATTATATCTTTGAAATTATTATAACAGTACCAATAATATTTCTGCGCTTCTTTCTATAGGTAAACGGCTCTTTCAGTAAGTCAGGATTATACGGCGTGAGACGATTTTTCTTTCTTTTATGTATGTGGCGAGCATAGTGTAGGGTCTAACGTATTAGCCTCTCACAGCAGCGATCCGGGTTCGAATCTCGGTTTCCTCCACGAATTTTTAATAGCTTGTCACCTCACAGATGGTAATGGCAAAGCCTCTGTGTAGTATTCTGCCAATTCTAGGTAGTAGTTATTGTAAAAATAACGTCCGTGGTGGCACTACCGCGTTTTCTAAGAGGTGCTGTTTAATGCAAAACAGTATGTTTCAGTGCTTGGATACCGTTGACGGAACAGGGTAAAAAATGGGTTAAACATCCAATAACCCGGCACTCACGGTACTTTGGTATTTAGGCATAAGCCTTCGTGAGATGTCACAAAGATAAAAAAACTTATGACATAGGTGACAATTTTGACATTTTGTTTTGACCGTTTGATTCCTTTATTATTTTTGTACAAAAACGTATACTTAAATTAAATCCATATAATTGGACCGTTTTTCATAAAATCGCACTTTAAATCCAGACAAATCAGCATATTATATGTAATAAAAAATATTTTTTTTAAATTATTAAAATGTTGTAAAATTGTTTAAAATGGTGTTTGTGAGCCTCTTAAACTTTATAATACAGATAAAAGTACTAACATTATTTTGGCTTACTCTATTACCCCTATCATTTATGACCTTAGCTTTCCGAACACCCTGTATTAGGTATAACTTTTTTTGAAAACTAAACACGAAAAACAAGTATTTGATCTCCTGTCTTGCTTAAGACATTCACGGTACGTTAGTATTTAGACTTTTAAGCCTTTCGGGGATTGTCCAAAAATAAACAAGAAAAAAAAATTGATACCTGCTGGGTTAAATGTTACCTTAAACTATTGTAAAAGAACTTTAAAACCTACTTACATTGCCCCGTTTAAACTGTTATCCAAAAAAAGTTTAATGAACAACAAATTACCACTTTTTAAAATCATTTTAGGAAATATTAGAATTAGTTTTTAATTATAAACTACGAACAATAATAAAACACCCCGTATATTTTACTTGGCAAAAAAAGAGGGGAGATACAAAGCTCAACGTTTTTGTTTTAGCTGCAATCACGCAATTAAGATATTTGTTTCGGATTGTTCTGTCACTGCAGCAGTGATTGATCGACCCTAATGTTTATTTTTTTTTGATTGGGGGCAGAATTTTACTAATTGCTTTTCTTAATGTGAATTGTTTGTTGAATAAATGCTTTATTACTTCCGGTTTAGGGATGATTTTATTCACAAGGGTGGTTCGAAACATTAGGAATTTAAATAATGATGTTTATTGTTTCTAAGGTTCTTCCCTCTCTTTTTAAATTAGCTACTTTTAATTGTAACAGAAAGAGGCTAATAAAATACCTTTTTCATCACAAATTTCTACTCCTCAAGTCAAAAACCAGGGCCCTGAGCAAATTTTTCCGAGGTTCCGCAGCCAATTTTATCATTCAGTGAAATTTAAAGGCCAGGCGGCCCAGCAAACACTATTTGCCGGCAATATAAATTTTTCATATTGGCATTGATGGTAAAGCATTGGCAATTGGTGGCAATAGTATGCCAACATCTAATACGCATTAAAAAGTCAACCCTAAATAAACACTTGTTTGCCAATAAATTTTACATGCAGGCGAATTGCCGGCAAGCATACAAACATAACGGCATACCAATCCTGATTAAATAAAGCATGCCTTTTTGTTGCAGGCAAATAACTAATGGATTTTTAAAGGCAAACCTTCAACGCATATTCATACTTTTCAAACCATATTATTAACATTGGTATTTAACTAAAATTAGAACAATTTTTTTATCTGTTTTATTTATAATGGCAGCTAATTATTTTATGTTTTTTTACATAATTTAAAGGAAATGGCCTTTTAATAACATTTTATTGTTACAAATCATGCAAATAAAAATTTAATCAAACAAAATGTTTATTATGTATTTTTGAGAGAATAAAAATAAAATGATGGTAAAATTAGCTAGGTTAATTTAAAATTTCCCGCTTAGCCGAAATACAAGATTTTACGATTTTGACAGATGACAAAAAAAATGCTTTTGTTTGAACGCTTTGTGCAATTGTTTTTTACCTGGTTTTCTAGCTTTTTATTTTTTTTTTTGAAGAAAACAGTTTTTTATTAGACATAATTAAGTGTATTCATTACCTAATTAGTGTGTGTTGTGTGATTAATTGGTGATGGCTAGTCGAGAAGGAGAGTTTATTCAAGTAGACTGTTAGGAGCTGTAAACATTTTGTTTAAAATCTTTTAAGTTTGTAGTTACCTTAAAAAATCATATGAAATTAGGGAGTTGCCTTATTAAAAGTTTTAAAGACGTGTTAATAAAAAATATTGTATATTTTTAATAGGTTTTTTTGACATTTAACTCCTTTAAAATTTTTCTCCCTATGTTTTGGACCTGAAAATTGAGTGTAAGTGTTCCTTGAATACACACTATTTTAAAGTGTTTTCTTTTAATTTACTATCTTTTTTTAAATTTTATTACATAAGTACCTTTATTTTTTTATGGTTTATTGTTACTGTATAAAAATTTATATTATGTAATTTTTTTAATGATAAAGTTTTCCTGCCTTTTTTTATTTTATTCGATTACAAATTCTAAATATGTTATTTATCTTTTGGAACATTCAACCTATAAAACTTGCAAAACTTATTTAATGATAAATGCCATTATCCTAAACGCATTTTTTCATTATAACTTATTAATGATGGATGCCATCACATTATCTGCAACACGTGGCCAAATAACTGCCAATTGCCCACTTTCGTATCTTTTTAATACCTTTTTGCCAATGCCTTGCCATTAAAGAGTGTTGGCAATACCAGAACTAACCAGTAAATTAAATGTACATGGCCGGCAAAATATGTTATTTGGGGGTTTTGAGCCGGGCAATATTTTATGGCATAAAATCCGTGAAACATTTGCTTAAAAAGCTGGCAGCACACTATCATGGAATGGAGTAGAATGAACGCGAACGAAAATTTTAAAAATTATTTAACTAATTAGAGTCTGCACACTATCGCGGATCGAAACACCGAGGAATGGCACAGAACGGAAGAAAATCGCTTGGATTGAATTTTGAAAGTTTTTTATTTTACTTATGCTGGCACGCGTCTTTTATTGCAATTAAAATAAATCGGACGTTCCATTTCAAATACTAAAAATATTACATGTAGCGCAAAACTGGAAAATCCGGCCACAATGACCGTATCACTGTTCAATTCTACATACCTTAATTGCCAAAATTTGTAAACGCAGCTTAAGCGGTTTTAAAGACATTTGTGCGCATCTGATCTTTTTACCTAAAATGTGGTATTGTCATCTGTCTTACCACCTAGTAAAAATATAATTTGGCCTGCGCAATTTATTGCAATAAAAATAAATAGTTCTATATAAGAAAAAAATACAAAAAAAAACGATAAAGATACGTGTAGCATTACAGATTTCAGAGAATCATCACTTTGCAATATTAGGCAACTATCAGATATAAGGGCACTTTACTTTAATTAACTATTTAATCTTATTTAAAGTTTTCCATTATTTACTCACACACAATACCTTTTTCCATCTAAATACCTTTTTGAAAACAGGATTATTCAGATCATTTCCTTTTCCAGATTGGGGCCATTTTACATTCTTCCAGCTTATCAGAGAAAGCATACGTTTCTCCTTAAATCCCACGGGACCGCAGAAGTTATAAAAGTGGGATTTTACATCGTTCAGACCCTCCTCTGTAACTTTAAAACGTTTAAGAAAAATCTCTTTTGGGATTGGGTCTTAAGTTCGGTATAGTGTGTATTCGCCTCGATGAATATATTAGCCGCTACTAATTTATAAAGGTATATAGGTTATTGAATTTTAAAATACTTTACGTCTTAATAATGTGATTGAAGTTCAAATAGGCTGTTTTTTAATTTAACATAATATTATGCTGAAAAATCAGGCGCGCCACTTGAATTTTATTATTTTTTTAAACCCAAAAAGCGAAATCTGGGGCCCACACCGAATATATACCAGATGCTAGTGGCCTAAAAAGAAACAATTTGTAAAAAAACTTTTTATTTTGGCCATCACCCGCCGCTGCTGATCTTGTTTAGTTTAAAAGAAAAAAAAATCACTTAATTACGTATTTTTAGACCAAAAAACGAGCATTGCGGGAAGTTTTTCTTTTAACAATTCGGTTTTATAATTTTTTTATTATCAAATATGTAACAACAATAAATACCCCGATAAATACTTATTTAAATTAGCTTTATATTCTGTATTACAATTTTTACTAAACAACCTATATTTTAAGTAAGTAAGAGTATAAGACTAACTCAAAGTCTTGGTCTCAGCAAAGACAATTATTAGTGAAACTATTACAAACGTGACACGTGTTTCGCTCTTTCAAGCATCATCAGACACCTTTGAAACAATAAAACGTTATTTAAACATATAATTTAAAACACAGCACTTTACATATTAAAATGGCAACAATGAATCATATGTAGAGTCATAGAGTAAGGAAATTATAAGAGTTATCATGGACTACCCGATTTAAGGACAGGTCATGCGAAAACTCCCAATATAATTTTATTCGTTTCTCGTTGAAATACCGCCAGTTAGTCATTTCAGTAAGCTTACGTGTCTCCCCACCGCTGATGTTACACGAGGCGAGGCTTCGACCGACGCATTTAAAGTGTAAACCGGAAAAATGACAAGCCTGCCGCCAGGCAGCGCTGAGCCTGCCGCAAAAGATGTACGAAAATTTTAGCATGCCATGGTTTCTCTTATCCATAGGTATGTTACTTTATGGTAGAGTGCTGTGTTTTAAATTAATGTTTAAATAACGTTTTATTATTTTAAAGGTCTGATGATGCTCGAAAGAACGTTTGTAATATACCCTGTGACTGTGAGCCAAATAAAACTTGCACACTTTTTAACTAATGATAACTTTTTATCTGTTGCGCCTATCTTTTTATTTCAACATGGCTAATAGGTAGAGAGAGAGAGAGAGAAAAAGAGAGAGAGAGAGAGAGAGAGAGAGAAAGAGAGAGAGAGAGATGTATTGATTAAAGACACATAAACCCGTGTGGATTTATTTTAGTGTCTAAGAAAAAATGCGATTTAAAAGAAAAGTGCCACTAAGCAAAAGCAAGTTAAAAAGATATCACAAAGTGAGAGGAAGACGAATTGATTAATTTAAAAACAAGACAAATATATATTACAAAGATTAGAAATAATTAGTATGTATAAAGGTTAAATAAGCTCTATTAGAGATGAGTCTCTAAGGAAAGAAATTATCCTATCAGTGTTTCTATAGGCAAGTTTCTCTTTGAGGCGGCCTCGAATGCCAAGGTTGTAGAGGGTCTGGAATAGCTTTCCACGGAGGTATTTGTAAAGATTGAGTCATTAACCTCATGTAACTTGTTGTCTTCTAGCTGAAGATCCCATTCAAGTTAAAATATGGCTTTAAGCTTGTCTTTTGAGAATACGCAGATCTTTTAGGCTAAAAATAAGGTTGATTTTTTGTGCTTTGCCAAAAAGTCGGCCCTCTCGTTACCACTAATACCAACATGACTGGGAATCCAGAGAAGTATTACAGACTTATTCTGAATATGAAGCTTTTCCATGTTGTATTTTATGTTTTCCTTAGGTTTGTTAATTTTGGTCGAATAAACTTAGTCAGGACCGGACTTACTAGACTTTTTCCAAAATAATGCATTTAAATTCGTTGCAAAATAAATATATTTTATCTACAATTAGGCTAATACGTTTAATTTTAATTAATTTACTGGTAAGTTAAGTCAGCATCCAACTTAGAAACCATGATAACCTCCTATTTTTAATTTTCAAAGCACACTAAAAAAGGTTTCCTGTGAAAATCAAGAAAAATGCATATTTTTTTTTAACATCCCAAGGAAGCTTATGCTTAAATACCAGAGTACCGTGGGTGTCAGGTTATTAGATATTTAACCTCTCGTCCCCCGGTTCCGTCAACGTTGTCCAAGCACTGAAACATGCAGTTATGCATTTCACAGCACCTTTTAGACAACGCGGTAGTACCACCACGGACGGTATTTTTAAATAACTACTATCATTTCCTTTTTAACCATTATCGGGTAATTTGAGTTAAAATTTAAGGATCTGTTTTTATGTGTAGGTTTCAAAATTTTTTACGTCTATTTTTATTAGAATGTCAAGGAAAGGTAGTTGTGAGTTGTTTTCTTTTTCTAGAGTAAATTTTAATAGTTGGTTCTTGTGGGTTGATGTGTGTTAAAAAAATACTTAAACAGTGTTCATCATGTTGATAAATAGAAAACAATTCATTTATATATCGCCACCAAACTAAAGGTTTATAGTAATAGTTTTCTACAAAATTTGATTTAAAATTTTCCATAAAAAATGTTACTTAGTAATGGTGATAAAGGTGAACCCATGCCAGAAGTTTTTATAGAAATCAAAGTTATATTTAAAATATGTTGTTTTAACACAAAAAGTTAATAACAAAATGCTTTATACCATTTTAAATTTAATATGCTGTATTTTTTATCGATAAATGTCCAGCCGTTATCATAAAAAAATTCATAAAAAAATCAATATTTTCAACCGCCATTTTAAATTTTTTTCCATTTAAAAAGGTCCGCTAATAAAAAATTAAAAAATATAAATAAAAACACAAATTATTGAAATGTTTTAATATACTCAACATCACAGACAAATAATAAAATCATTGGGCACTTAAAATTTCTATCATGATATTTACTTTGGATACGCTTTGCTCAACGGATTTAATATTTGTCTGATCAATACCCAAAATTGATAAGAAGATTGGTGCTATCTGGTAGCTAGGACTTACCAATGTATTTTTTTTAGGTTTTAGTACAATAAAATCGTTTAACATAAAAAAATGTATATATAATTTATTCGGTGTATATCTATATCACAAGAATAAATATATTAACCAGAAGGATATCTCGAAAGCGGCTTCTTTGATGTCTCCTAGCGCGGCTCATGACCTCGAACTGCATATTTTGCAGGCGTTTCATGAGCGTACCTAAGAAATTAACATGTTTAGGCGCCTATCTATTAAAAATATATTTTAATATTATTATAATGCATTTTATAACATCTATGCAATCAAATAAAACAGATGCTTTAATAATATGTCGTATTGAGATATATTAATAATTATTATGAAATGTGTCTATTTATTTTCGCATATGACAATTTTTTATTTTTCATATTTTTGAAGTTTCTATTTATCCATTTGAGGGTATGGAATAGTCTAACTGTAACAAACCATTTAATTAAATAACTAATTGGAAATTGTTCACAAGGATGTAAAAAACTATTTTTAAACGGTTTTACTTGACCTATTTGTTATTTATTTGGAATTATTTTTTGGGTCAAATCTAGTAATTGAAATTTGACCCCCTTCCTGACGACCGATCGATCTGAAATTTGGTACACTTCCTTAGTCTTGATGACAATACAATATAACATATTCTTTATGATTGTAAATCCAACATGGCCGCCGATACGAAATGGCGGATTACATATTACTTTACTACAACCTCAATTTGGGTATCAAATTAAAGTGCTTTATTGGTAGAATAGAACCCACTATGAAAAAATAAAATCCAAGATGGCCGCCGCCACAAAATGGCGGATTATATATTTTTTTCACAAATACCTCAATATGGGTATCAAATGGAGGGCTTGATTGGTAGAATAGAACCCACTATAAAAAAATTAAAATCCAAAATGGCCGCCGCCACAAAACGGCGGATTACATATTTTTTCTCACAACTACCTCAATATAGGTATCAAATGAAAGGGTTTGGTTGGTAGAATAGAGCTCACTATAAAAAAAAATCAAGATGGCCGCCGCCACAAAATGGCGGATTACATTTTTTTTCACAAATACCTCAATATGGGTATCAAATGGAAGGGCTTGATTGGTAGAATAGAACCTACTATAAAAAAATAAAATCCAAAATGGCCGCCGCCACAAAATGGCGGATTACATATTTTTTCTCACAACTACCTCAATATGGGTATCAAATGAAAGGGCTTGGTTGGTAGAATAGAGCTCACTATAAAAAAATAAAATTCAAGATGGACGCTGCTGCAAAATGGCGAATTATATATTTTCCACAACTACTTCAATATAGAATCGTTGGTTAGTTCTGGTTAGTTATAGTAAGGCGAACTCAATAGAATGAGAAGTATCAACTAACAACAAAACTAAAAACTTGAAAATAAATTATGTAAAAAAACTTTTTATGTTAAACGGTTTTATTGTACTAAAAGCTAAAAAATAATTCGGTAAGTCCTAGCTACCAGATCGCACCAATCTTCTCATCAATCTGGGGTATTGATCAGACAAATAATAAAATGTTGGGCACTATCATAATATTTTCTCTGGATACGCTTCAGTTTTTTAAAATATGTATTGTATAATTTACACAAGTGTCTGTTTATTTTTCCATATGACAATTTTTCTATTTTTAACATTTTTGAAATTCTTGTTTATACATTTGAGTGTATGGAATAATCTAACTCTACCAAATAATTTAATTAAATAATTAATTGGAAAATTTTCACAAGGATGTAAAAAACTAGTATTTTTGCAGATATTTTCAAACTTTTGAATTAATTTTTTTGTATTACAATACTTTCAAAATTTATTTGAAATAAAGTTTCTAATAATGAAATAAACTTTACGAAGTCATTGTGAGGCATATTCAAATTTCCAAATACGTCTAAATTAGCATTTTTATATGCTTTATGGTAACAAAACAAAGTCGTTTCATCTAGATCTTGATATGCCTCACAAATTCTTCAGGAAATCTGTAAAATTTGTTCGCACCATCATCGTAGGATTTGTTTTTACAATTTTTAAAACTGCAAACAAGGCCTACTTTTTTCTTTCTTCTTCCATGATAGGTAATTAATTACACAATTCACAGAAAAATCACTAAACAGAATATTATAGTCCAGAAAAATAAAACGTATCGCAATAAACTATATAAAATACATTGACCGTTACCGAGTCGTTGCTTCGCCTTTCACTACTGCACTGGCAATTTCGGTTTAGAATTTCGGTTTAGTAGCCCTCGAAGGTCACAGCCTGCGCCGCTCAAGGTAAAAGAGATATCCTTCTGGTTAATATATTTATTCTTGTGTCTATATCTTCAAGTAAAATATCTTTACAACGTTATATAAGACGTCAAAATGTTTCTAGTATAAGGCAATTTACGGTAATGCACGTGACATACAGTTATTGGAAATTGTAAGTTTCTGAGACTGAGCTTATCTGATTAATTTGTGGAGGATGTCAACTATAAAGTCTGCTTACAACTTGCCTAAGAGTGGTATCCCACTTTTATACATGGTGTTCAAAGTTAAGTCAGCACGATTGCTTACTATAAGAGATACATAATATTTAAGAGAAGATTATTTTTATAACACCTTGCTAAAACATGGTAAAGATAAATCAACAATATACATCAATCACACGTAATTCGTAGCAAAATGTAGGTACCTGAGTACTTTTTTTAATAGGACACTACAGTTTTCTTTTATTTTATTATTTTACGCAAAATTAACTAAAAAAACAGTATATCAAAAGTTAATATACACAGTGTTTATATAAAAAGTTACCACTTAGTTATCTGCGAAAAGAGACAGATTTGAGAAAATCGCCGAAATACGTCAAGATATTTATTGAGGACCACCACCCCAAAATTCTTAAAGGTAAAGAAGGGTCACGTGATACATTATTTTACAGCTCCTGACGAATACTTTATAACCCTAGAATAAAAGCTAGTTCTCACAGACGCGATAAGCGAATTGCGATGGCGAATATTTGGCCAAAAAATTCGCGTTTTTTTGTCATGTTCATACAGCTGCGAAATTCGCCCAAATTCTGGGCAATAACATAACCTACAAATTTCTATATTGTTTTTATTTCAGTGGTGATGCTACGCTTGGGTTCCTTTGAGATTTTCTTTGTTTTTCTTTTTAATAATATAACATTTATCTGATGTGATGAATATAGAATATAGCACATTTATTTGGCAACCAAGACGTAGAAACGCTGAAAAATTTGTTATAAATAAAAAGGGCTAAAAAGTTAATATAAATTCAAATCAAAAAATACTAAATACTTAAAAAATACACACAAAAATAACGTTCCAAACAGCTAATAGAATGACATAAAAATAACAATAATAAAATTGTTTTTGAAATAACATATGACAAGTAACCTCTTGTTTCTACGCATGTGCGCACGCGAATATTCGACAGAAATTAAAATGATCTCAAGTTTCCCGCTCACTAGATTTTAAATTTGCAAACATCCTTAAACTATCTTTATTTTGAATTACCCGCTTTTAATTTTATGTGATATTGACCACCGAGAATGAAATTCGCGTTTCGCAATTCGCTTTTTGCGTCTGTATGAACTACCTTTAACTCAGAAGTCAATACCTTTATCCACTACAAAATGGAGGTACTTTAAAAATTACCCAAATGCCTGATGGGATGGCCATATTTTCGAAACTAATAAAGTAAAATGTACTTAACGAAGTTTTTTCTAAAAGTCTTTTTAAAGATCTTTTTATTGATAATATAATAAACATGGTGCTTTATTAAAAAAAAATTATACTTTTTCTCCTACCCTCCATATTATTACTAGTATTACTTTTAAAAAGATTTTTAAAAGAGCTTTAAGAAAATACCACTTTAAGTACATCTAACTTTATTGGTTTCGTAAATACGGCCATCCCAATTAGGTATTTGGGTTATATGTACCGCCATTTTGTAGTGGGTGAAGACATTGACTTTATATTTTAAGGTTATAAAGTATGTTTCTCTCTCTCTCTCTCTCTATTTTTTTCTTGGTTTTGATCCCTTCAGGTCCAATCCACCACTCTCCCCCTTCCGGACTATGCTTTCCAGGGCTTCGTCGGCGGAAAATCTGGATAATCGAGCTCGTAGCTCCAAGAAATTCCAAAAAGAAAACAAAAATAATTCTACAATCGATGCAATGCATACATTGTCGGCTGTCAAACCAAGACCTGCTACTGGTGTTACGTATAACCTTCAGTTTTACTACTGACAGTTCTCATGGCACGCCCATCTATTTCCCGCCATTTGAGAAATACCTCGTGTTCACCACCAAACAGGATACCATCAGCTTATAGGAATCTTCGCTCACAGCGCTTAGATCCAGAAGAAAGATGCCGTCAATTTAGCGTGAATCTTTCCTTGATCCCTGAAGGTAAAAAACGTTCGTACGGCACCTCTAACCGCCACTTCGGGAAGAACTTTGTAGTCCTCTACGCACGTCTGCACTGTCCGGAGGTCATACAAAGAGTCAAGGTTATAAAGTAGATACTCGTCAGGAGCTTTAAAATGATATATCACTTGACCCCCTTCCTTTTAAGGAAATTTGGGGTGGGGGCTCTGGTGGCTAGGGTATTGAAGGAGCGCCGTCGAATTTTTTGTAATAAACGTTTCCTTTCAATAAATATCTTGACGTGTTTCGGCAATTTTCTCAAATCTGTCTATTTTCGCAGATAACTGAGTGGTAATCTTTTAAATGAACACCCTGTATATTTAATTTAATATACAAGTCCTAACTTACCACAAAAAATATATTTTATGATGGATGGACAAGCATTTTTATTGCTACTGAAATTTACTTTAATTTTCCTCATGTATAAAAGCTCCCTCGCCCCTATTTCCGCCCTAACAAACTACCCTTTAATTAAGAACAACGCTAAGACCCGGTATTAACCCTTAAAGACTTAAAATCTATTATGACCGGCCCTTAAAGATTATTTCTTTTAATTTCTTGAGGAAACTTCCGGTAAATGAGGAGTTGTCGCATTAATATGGCACTACGGTAACGCAATAATAAGTTGGTGATCTAGAGATGTATTAAAAGAGTTTACATGAGATTCTTAAATTTTGGCTCTAAAAAATTAAGTGAGCCTAAAATATTTTTAAAATGTTACATTCTGTTACATTGTTTTTTGTAAAATCGTAAAATGATAAATTATAGTAGGTTTAACATTATACAATTGCTTGTTGTTCCAGCAGTAGTTTTAAGATGTTGAAAACTGTTTAAAAAGTTTGCAAACATTTAACATAACCTTTTTTGTATTGACGTATAACTAGTATGCACACCTTGTATATTTATCGTTTCCGCAGAATACTGTTGCCAGCATTACTATTGTTTATAACAATTTCTGCGTTTTACGATTTTTGCTAACATGTTTCTCACATTCTGCTGGAACAAACCTACTTACTTTTAGCTAGTTATTTTGTGCTTTCAGAAAAATACAAACTTAATGTCAAAGCACACTAGGCGCTCAAGTCTCGATACACTCACGGTTCGATCACATATTTTACATGCTTTTTAAATAAATAACCTTGAATAACATTTAAATAGCATGTTAGATATTTGACCGGTTCGTGAGCGTACCGAGACCTGAGGGCCTAGAGTGCTTTGACTATTAGTATACCCTTTTTAAACTTTTTTTATGGTGAGCTGTAAACTTTATTTTTAGTATTTTTGCCATATATCTAAAACTAAAAACAAAGAACATATCACTTTCATAACATATTCATAACCTACCTAAATGCAATACAGGGTGTTTTAGAACTATGGGATTAAACTTCTAGGGGTTATTCAGGGCAACAGTAAAAACCTTTTAAGTATAGGGACCACTAATCTCGATGGACTGCCAATGTTATAACCTGCGCGAAACAAAAGTTACATTTCATGGGCGAGAAAACGGGTTTGTGCGCAAGCCAGTTGAGGGTAAACGCACCCGGCGACAAATAAACTATCCGCAATACAGGAAAGAATTTGTTGACAGCGTCCTGGTTTTCTGCTCGAAGTACGGTAGCTAATGAGCGTCACTGCCAGACTGCGGACGAAGGGAACGGGGTGCCACTGTTTATATTTTGCCACGGCTTTTAAGTGCACATGTTCGTCCACCAACTGCGCGAGGTCGTAAATATCCAAAAATGCTTCTTGTCACTGCGGATCTAAATGTAGGTTATCTATGATAGGGACACATCTCCGAATAAGTGTCCAAGTCCTAAGACGCGTAAAGATGAATTGCATAAATATTTAATTCATTTAATTTTTGCCTTTTGTACTTGATATCATCACAACAATTGTTTAAAATGTCTATGTAAATGTTAATTTATAAAATTTTATTATTTTGTTTTTATCCCAGCAAACACTATTTGCCGGCAATGTACATTTTTCATATTGGCATTGATGGTAAAGTATTGGCAATTGGTGGCAATATTATGCCAACATCTTATACGCATTAAAAAGTCAACCCTAAATAAACACTTAATTGCCAATAAATTTTACATGCAGGCGAATTGCCGGCAAGCATACAAAAATGGCGGCATACCAATCCTGATTAAATAAAGCACGCGTTTTTGTTGCAGGCAAATAAATATTGGATTTTTGAAGGCAAACCATCAACGCATATTCATACTTTTTAAACCATATTATTAACATTGGTATTTAACTAACATTAAAGCAATTTTTTGATCTGTTTTATTTATAATGGCAGCTAAAAAACATTATTTTATGTTTTTTTACATAATTTAAAGGAAATTGCCTTTTCATAACATTTTATTGTTAAAAATCATGCAAATAAAAATTAGGTCAAACAAAATGTTTATTATGTATTATGGAGCGAATAAAAATAAAATGATGGTGAAATTAGCTACGTTAATTTCGACCGAAGGTGACCGTATTTGTGCATTTGTTTTCTACGTGGTTTTCTAGCTTTTTAGTTTCTTTTTAAAGAAAAGAGTTTTTTAATAGACATAATTAAATGTATTCATTACCTAATAAGTGTGTGTTTTGTGATTAATTGGTAATGGCTAGTCGAGAAGGCAAGATATTCAAGTAGACTTTTAGGAGCTGTAAACATTTAGTTTAAAACTTTATTAAAAGTTTTAAAGACGTGTTAATAAAAAATATTATATATATTTAATAGTTTTTTTAACATACCGATAGATGGCGTAATGGACAATAAACTACTACGTTTCTGCAATATCTTCGCTTTTTATCGTCTAAACCGTACCCATTAGACAAAAATAATTCGAGAGCGGTCTGCGCTAGGTGATCTCACTTAGCTTTGAAGAAATATCTTCGGCTAGTATAAAAATCTGCATCTCCAAGTTGAACAGTGTTCCGAGAGACGGTACTTTGCATTGCAAGGAAATTGCATGCAGTAAGGAGTTTTTTCCTATTTTAATTTTCAAATAAAATATCGCATCATTTTAGCTTTTAAAAAAAGTATATGCGACAATTTTCGTCAATAAGACGTCAGCTTGCTGCTTGGGAGTATCTGCATTTGCCCACTTTCGTGTCTTTTTGTTATCTTTTTGCCAATAACTTATTAATGATGGATGCCATCATCTTAAACGCATTTTTTGCCAATAATTTATTAATGACGGATGCCATTACTTTATCTGCAACACGTGGCCTAATAACGGCCAATTGCCGACTTTCGCGTCTTTTGATACCTTTTTGCCAATGCCTTGCCATTAAAGAGTGTTGGCAATGCCAGTAAATTTAATGTACAATGCCAGCAAAAAATGTTATATGGGATTTTATTAATAGTTTCTTTTAAATTTAATAATTTTATTTTTTTATTCAATAATTTTCTTGTAATGATATCATGTAAAACAAGCAAAAATATAATGCATTAAATTCCGTTTAGGCTATTCATCGTCTCTCTAAATTTTAACGCGGCCCAGGGCCGTAGTGGCCTAGTGACACTTTTTTCCGACATGGGTCCCTATACTCAAATGTTTTCTACTGTTGCCCTGAATTTAAAATATTAATAAAAATACGTTTTTTTAGGTTTAACATCCTTTATCTTGGAATCATGGAATCAGTGCATTTTCGGACCTATGTTCATGTGAACTTTTTTAATAAAATATGCTTATGTTCCTTTAACTTTTTACCACAATTAAAAAACTCCGTATATTTTTAATGTATTTTTCGTTTTGGAGTCTTTAAATCTATGTATAAATTTAACATCTACAAAATAATTAATAATTTTGTCAATGGCAAGGGGGTTAGCTGCCGGTACCTGGCTAGCCCATGATGATGCCTCCACAACGTGATGCCCCAAACCTTTGCTTAGTTTGCTTAAATGATAATCCGGTTCTGGGCTTGTCTAATAAATTCGTTTGCACCTGGTATAATTATTTGTAATACAGTGAATTTTTCTTTGTGAAATTAAAAATGCTTTAAACTCTAGAAATATTTAAGTTCGTTGCTTAATGGTCACATACCGATAAATCTTGGAAAGAATTCTTCACTAATTAAATACGCCAATTATTATTTATAAAATGCGCCTGATTATGCCGTATACGTCGAGTCGAGAAAATCTTGATTAAATACGGGGAAATGCAAAGTAGTCAAACAGCTATTTTCTATTAAGACTACATTCTTGTGCACCAAACAACAACCGACACTGTTTTGAACCTTAATATTTTATTATGGACGGATGTAATTTCGACGCAGAAGTAATTATGCAAATTTTGCAACGGGTTAACTCGGCGCACTAGCGCCCCAGCAAACACTATTTGCCGGCAATATACATTTTTCATATTGGCATTGATGGTAAAGCATTGGCAATTGGTGGCAATATTATGCCAACATCTAATACGCATTAAAAAGTTAACCCTAAATAAACACTCAATTGCCAATAAATTTTACATGCAGGCGAATTGACGGCAAGCATACAAAAATGGCGGCAAATAAATATTGGATTTTTGAAGACAAACCTTCAACGCATATTTATACTTTTTAAACCATATTATTAACATTGGTATTTAACTAACATTCGAGCAATTTGTTTGATCTGTTTTATTTATAATGGCGGCTAAACAACATTATTTTATGTTTTTTTACATAATTTAAAGGAAGGGCCTTTTCCTAACATTTTATTGATACAAATCATGCAAATAAAAATTAAGTCAAACAAAATGTTTATTATGTATTTTTGAGAAAATAAAAATAAAATGATGGTAAAATTAGCTAGGTTAATTTCGACGATTTCGACCGAAGGTGATAAATTCAAATTTCCCGCTTAGCCGAAATACAAGATTTGACAATTTGACAGATGAGGCAACCTTGCTTGCTTTTGTTTGGCTGCTTTGTGCAATTGTTTTCTACATGGTTTTTAAGCTTTTTAGTTTCTTTTTTAAAGAAAAGAGTTTTTAGTAGACATAATTAAGTGTATTCATTACCTAATTAGTGTGTGTTGTGTAATTAATTGGTGATGGCTAGTCAAGAAGGCGGGTTATTCAAGTAGACTGTTAGAAGCTGTAAACATTTTGTTTAAAACCTTTTAAATTTGTAGTTACCTAAAAAATTATATGAAATCAGGGAGTTGCCTTATTAAAAGTTTTAAAGACGTGTAAATATAAAAATTTATATATATTTTATAGTTTTTTTTTGACATTTAACTCCTTTAAAATATTTCTCCCTATGTTTTGGATCTGAAAATTGAGTGCAAGTGTCCCTTAAATACTTACTATTTTAAAGTGTTTTCTTTTGATTTACTATCTTTTTTAAAATTTTATTACATATTTTTTTTTTTTTGGTTGATTGTTACGGTATAAAAATTTATATTATGTAATTTTTTTATTGATAAAGTTTTCCTGCCTTTTTTCTAATTTTTTTCGATTACAAAATTCTAAATATGTTATTTAACTTCTGGGACATTCAACTTATAAAACTTGCAATAGTTATTTAATGATAAATGCCATTATCCTAAACGCATTTTTTTGCCAATAACTTATTAATGATGGATGCCATCATCCTAAACGCATTTTTGGCATAACTTATTAATGATGGATTCCATCATCCTAAACGCATTTTTTCACCATAAATTATTATTGACGGATGCCATCACATTATCTGCAACACGTGGCCTAATAACGGCCAATTGCCCACTTTCGCGTCTTTTTGATGCCTCTTTGCCAATGCCTTGCCATTAAAGAGTGTTGGCAATGCCAGTAAATTAAATGTACAACGCCGGCAAAAAATGTTATATGGGGAAGTGTGACGCATATTTTTTATGCTATCTGTACCGCGTTTTATGAATTCCTACTACGCTACAACACCCTGCCGTGCTGAAATGCAGAAGGATTTAATGGAAGTTACTATTTTAGAACACTATAAAAATACTACTACGCGCCAGCACAAATATCGCGTAGGAATTCATAAAGTAGAACGCAGAAATCAGACCTATAATTGCTACGCAAGTTGTAACCTGGGATGTTTTAAGTACAAGCAAATTTGTTTTTATATTTGGAATTCATACTGCATGGCAACAGAAGACGCTTCGCCCCCGCCTTAAATCTTTTTACTTTACCGCCTTATTGCATTTAATTGAATCATACGTTGTTTTCTTTTTTTCAAACAGTTCAAAAGTTAGAAGATGAGGTCCTGAATTTAGACAAGCACTGTATAATGTTTTGTCAGATTTTTTGGCTTTGCTAACATCATTTTGTAATACCTCGTATTAAATTTAAATTAAAAGTTAAAATATTTATTAGCTTAATAAATAATAAATATAATAAATACTTGCTGTATAACCATAGTCAAAAGACAAAACAAATAAAAAAATAATAGCTTAATAGCTAGCCAATAAAAATGTACAATTGCAGAACTTAAAGTTTAATTTTAATATTTTTAAAAATAAAATTGTCTTTTAAATGAAATCGAATATGTAATAACAAAATTCCTAAAAAGAACTTATAAACTATGACTTTTTTTAAAAATGGTTATGTATTAATTATTTCACTGTATTTGAGCTGTTTGATTCACTTTGACTGATTTGTAATGCTTTTGGGCACAGACCTTTTGTTACCAGGTTAAATTTCATTCGTAATAAAATTATGCGTTTGCGTGCTTTTAAATTTTTTCCAAACTGTAACACAAAATTTACGTATAGTTTAGAGTGGTAAAGGGAGGTGATACTGTTCGTATCACTTATGCATTTATGCATATGCATTTGCATGCTTTTAAATTCCTCCCAGACTGCAGCACCAAACTCACGTAGGGTTTAAAGAGGTAAATAAAGCTGATGCTGTTCGTATTTGCTACTGCGTTTCAACTCCATGAAGGTGCTGACAAGCAGTAGGAATTCATAAATCGCATTTTTACCTGTATAGGAGAGAATTTAAACCGATTTTGAATAATATGCCGCAAAATAATAAATAAAAATAAAGTGTGTATTAATCTTAGATTTTATTAAGGAATTAAAAAAAAGATTTAGGTAACCAGAATTAACCATGACCCCCCAACTATACTCTGTCTTCGGTAGAAAATATTCGAGTAATGTCAAGTAACAAAACAGCGAAAACCGAAGACAAAGTATAAGTGAGGGTTCATGATTAGTTCTGGTTAATTAAATCTTTTTTATTCCTTAATTAAACCTTCATTGCACATTCGCTACAATATTTCGTCACTATTTTTCTCTAAAAATTTAACAATTTTTTTTTCACAAATATTTACAAAAATATTATTAAAGGCCAGAAATTTGCAAGATATTGGTTAGGGGTATGACAGGCAAAATATGTTCCTCTCCTCTGGTCTTGCCGTCTTGCCGAGACGAGAGAAATCTTTTTCCAATCTTTTGATCAGCGATTTTGACTCAAAAATGAACTCTAAATATTGCCGTTTTTTAAATTTTCTCTTAATTTGACTAACTGTAAATATTTTTATACGTGATTTATTTAAGTTCCAAGACAAACTGAAAGAATCCCCTTATAAATGTTTGTTTTTTTTCGACCAGGGATTTTGACGTGGACGAACAATCAGTTCATGCAAAATTACCTCTAAGCTGGAGGAGGAGGTGGGTGCCTCCAATAAGCTAACTATTGCCTGGGTACCAGGACATAAAGGCCATAAAGGCATTGAGGAAGCTAATAAATTGCCAAAGGAAAGGTCATCTATTAGATCATGGATTATGAGAGAATCCCAAGACTGGTGGCTAAGAACACCAGGACAGCGTCGACTGAAATTATTTATTAAGGCTTACTCGCCAGAATTTACAAAAGACCTTCTGAATTACAACCGGAAGGCGGTAAGAATAATATTGGGCCAACTAACAGGCCATTGCAGACTAAAAACCTGGAAACCATGGGCCTGGCAGAAGAAAACCTTTTCAGGTTTTGCCAGAAGGAGAAAGAAACCGCCGAACACGTATGGTGTCACTGTGAAGCCCTTTGTCGTATTCGGTTTGCAAGGCTGGGTAAAGAAAAACCTATAGCGACAAGATTTATCAAGGAGCCGAGCCGGTTTCAAGCTTGTGGAGTCTAATTAAAAAGACCGGCTTGGATAGCGTGCTCTTAGCTATGGACGGAGGGCACACAATAAACCTGAGAAGGTTGCTGTAATAGAGGGTATTATACAATCCACCTCCTAATCGAATCTAATCTTATCCCTTTTTTATACTTTTTCTTCTAACTTGAATTACCGTAGATATTTAAATAAGTGATTTGTTTAAAGTCTTTAGACAAAACGAGATATTCTTTCTGTAAATAATGTGTTCCTTTTTATTTTGACCAAGGATTTTGACCTAGACGAAGTATGATTATACCTGTTTTTTAAAATAATCGCTTAATTTGACTTACCGTGGATATTTTATTAAAAGTTATTTATTTATAGTCCTAAGACAAGGAGTTCACCTAAAACTGCTTATACTTAATTTTATTAGTATAAGCATTTGCTTCTTTTATTCATATGGCCCAAAATTGCTGAAATACATTGCAATTGTCTATGGAAGTTTAAAACTAGATCGACCTGCATATGCTTTATAGCTGTAATAGATTCCCAAATGAGCCCATTGATTTACAGATTCACAAACGTATTTTAAGAAAGTTACAATTTAAAAGTGTCCTAATTTTTTTACCTGCCAGTGTATAAATATTTTTACAGACTTTCTATAATTTTGACAAATTATTTACTATGTCCTGCTTGCACCTCCTGCTGTGCTGTTTCGTGCAAACACAAAAATTATTCGACAAAAACAAATGCGTCAAGGCACGATTTAATGGAGACTTTCCGTGTTTGCGGTGAAGTTTTTATTTGACGTTTTGTTAAACCAATCGTAAAGTTTTTTCATACTTTCAGATATGGTCGAATGTGACGTGTTGATTAATTTTAAATGATTTGTTAGTTTGTTTTTGTTGCAGTGCCACGGACTAACAAATAAAAAGGGTTTTGTGAAAAAAAATTGTCATAGCAATGAAGACGCAAATTTATTTTTTCTTGTATTATTAACATAGCCGCTTCCTATACTAACGTTATGAACGGTTTTCGTTTAAAAAAGTCAAAAGCCAAATCGCTAAATTCTGATATGGCGTTTTTTTATGTAAAATTCGTTTATGTCTTTTATAAAAAATTATATTATTTACTAATACATTTTTTTAATTTGATTTGAATAATAGTAATCCAAATTAGACCAAAACAAATTTTACTTACTAAACACCATAATTATCCGAGCTCTCCAAGATTAGTATGCAAAATTTAAACCCAAAATCCTAAACCGAACCTCGGAAACCCAAAAGCCTGAATCCTACCGAAAACGCTTTAAAATAGGAAGTATTCAAAGGATTCTTACACTCAATTTTCAGATCCAAAAACATAGGGAGAAATATCTAAAATATTTTAAAGGAGTTAAATTTCAAAAAAAAAACTATTAAAGATATATAATATTTTTTATTAACACGTCCTTAAAACTTTTAATAAGACAACTCCCTAATTTCATATAATTTTTTAAATAACTACACACTTAAAAGGTTTTAAACAAAATGTTTACAGCTCCTAACAGTCTACTTGAATAACTCGCCTTTTCGACTACCCATCACCAATTAATCACACAACACATACTAATTAGGTAATGAATACACTTAATTATGTCTATTAAAAACTCATTTCTTTAAAAAAGAAACTAAAAAGCTAGAAAACCACGTAGAAAACAATTGCAAGTGTTGCAGGTTGCAAGTTTTCTTCATCTGTCAAAATCGTCAAATCTTTTATTTCGGCTAAGGGGGAAATATGAATCATCTCAAAAATACAGAATAAACATTTTGTTTGACTTAATTTTTATTTGCATGATTTGTAACAATAAAATGTTATGAAAAGGCAATTTCCTTTAAATTATGTACAAAAAAACATAAAATAATGTTGTTTAGCTGCCATTATAAATAAAACAGTTCAAAAAAAATTGCTCTAATGTTAGTTAAATACTAATGTTAATAATATGGTTTAAAAAGAATGAATATGCGTTGAAGGTTTGCCTTCAAAAATCCAATATTTATTTGCTTGCAACAAAAAGGCACGTTTTATTTAATCAGGATTGGTATGCCGCCATTTTTGTATGCTTGCCGGCAATTCGCCTCATTGTAAAATTTATTGGCAATTGAGTGTTTATTTAGGGTTGACTTTTTAATGCGTATTAGATGTTGGCATAATATTGCCACTAATTGCCAATGCTTTACCATCAATGCCAATATGAAAAATGTATATTGCCGGCAAATGGTGTTTGCTGGGAAATTGTCGTCTATTTAAGAGTTCCATTATAATAAAACTTTGTGTATTAAGCAAAAAAGGCATAATAAACAGGATGTTCTTAAAATTAATTTAATTAATAATTGAATCAATTAATTATTATTAAATTTAAAATCAAATAACCAACTTTGAGGACATCCTGTATATGATGCAATTTTTTGTTTGATACGCCCCTGAGTTGTATACTATTTTACCCGGCATTCATGCAATCTGTAAACATATTACATTGTTGAATCAAGTGCGTGAAAATTTAAATGCGATTTTTATATGTACATTTTTTTGGTTGTTTAATTATTAAAATATTCGTGCACGGCATCCTTAATTTTTGGATTAATTTACACTTTATTATAGGGTAATTAGAGAGAAAATGTTTTGTTAATAATTTATTTAAGTGTTTATTATTTTTAGTTAAATAAAAAGTGTTCTAATTTTTCGGAAAATGCTATTTATATCAACATACTTTTTTAAATGTCCCCTATTTGATATAATAATTAAGTCTTGAAATTTTTATTACAATTCAATCTTGTATTTTAAAAGTTACCCAAGACAAAAATGTTAAAATTGTGTTCATGGGCGCCGGCTGAGGGGTGGCAGGGGGGCACTTGCGACCACCCCTTCCTCCAGGTACTTGTAGCACACTCACAAAAACAATAAGCAAATTGGTATTTATAAAAAAAATTGAAAAAGTTAAATAAGATGTTTGTTGGGGCAGACTGTCCCAGTAAAAATCCATTTTTACTTGCTGACAACTTTCAAAATTTTGTATTTTTGAGTTTTTCGTTGGTAATTTTTGATTTATTTAGTTTTTTAGACGCTTGTATTGTAGCTAATTTAGCTTGTAGCGTAGTTTCTTTAAGATTTGTGATCCATAGTAACTAGGTAGGGAGGTAAAACTTTAAACATAAAATAAAAGTTCTTCCAATTAATGCTCGTTAAAACCCATCAATATCTTCAAAATCACAATTTTCATTCCATATTTAGATTCTCTGATTCAGTCAGTAAATAAAAAATTTACTAACGAAGCAAATAATACATTTTTCCTTTTTGAGTTCTGCATCCAAGTCAGATGACACAGAATAACATCAAAAAGATTACCGAAATAATCTGGGAAAACCTTTTTGCCAGATATGAATTGAAGAATTTTCAAAATGAATGTGAGAGATGGTTCAAAATCATTTAAGGCGTCTATGCTTTTTAAGCGTTTATAGTCAACGAATTGAAGCAGAAACTAAATTTTTTATCAAAGATTTAATAAATAAATTTGGTTAAAAAAAGGAAGATTTTTATTTTTGTTTTCGGAGTAATTTCCTCTTTATTAGTTTTAAGATTTAGATTAAGATTTATATTGTATATCATTACTGGTAAATTTTTAAGAGTTGTTTTTTGGTTTGAATTTTACATATCCCGACAATTTTAACAGCAAGAAATTTAAAATAAAAAAAATCTGCACCTGTCGGGTGCTCCCCAGGGATATTATCCAGGCGGCTCCCATGATTAGGTTAATGCAATCCTAATCCATTCTAATTAGAATTTGTCTTTCTTTTTACAAATTATATTCAGGTAGTATCAAAGAAACTTTGGTTTTTAAAAATTATGGTTTTTTCTAAGTAACAAATATTTTTCTTCTGGTCAAAATCGATAGTTTTAAATTATATTCTTTTTAAAACAATCCATTCAATTATTTTGCTAACAATCCTATTTGTTGAGTATTGTTGACAAAATGGCGAAGGACAACCAAAATTACTGAATTAACAATATCTCTAAAAATTAAATTCTCTTTATACAGGGTGACACCACAGGAAGAAACGTGAAACAGAACATTGGTATCACTCCAATTTTTTTCTGTTATTTTTTAAAATGTTATTTAATTTATTTATTTACCATTTTTTAATACAATAAATCAAATAATAAATGAATCGGTCATTTGAAAAACAGCACATGTCATATTTTCGTCCATTTTGATATTATACTGTTAATTCCATATTTAAGGGTAAATACGTCGAATCATACAAAAACATCACTTGTCTGATATTATTGCACAATTTTATTCTCCTATTAATATTTGATTCCGTTTAGTAACGACACAAGTCGGTGACATGTGCTCTTTCTCGAAGCATTATATGTAGGCAGTTTTTTGTTTTGTTGTTTGTTATTGTAAAACATGGCGTCTACAAGTAGTGAAAATGATAATGCTTGGATAAATTTCGCACAGAATAAGGAAAAACAAAGTTATACAAGTTTGAAATAATAAAAAATGCTAGACTAAAAGGTGAAGAATATATTAATTATAAAGGTGCTGCAGTATGTTGTAAAAACTGCCAAAACTAAAGATATGGCTGATTTTAAAAGTTGGTGGCAGAAGTTCTGTATATAAAAAAGACATTTTGTCCATTAAATCTCTTAATAGAGGTGTGCCAAGGGCCCAAAAATGTACATTAAAAATTTTGAACTTTATGCATTTTAGATATTCTTCAAATGAACCTGGGGTAGTTAAGGCGTTTAATTTTATAGATGGTGTTACGAGCCATAAATTTAGACTTGCCACTTCCAACTTATTACAATTTTCTACCCTTGTTCAACAACCAGCTTCTCCATAAGGATAGGTTCCAATAAATTCAAAAAAACTTGATGACATAAAGCGACTTTTTTATACATTCCAAAAGAACACCACGACTGCTATACAGAGATAATAGGAGTAAATTGGCCAAGAACTGAAAATAAAGACCCTAGTATTGTTTTTTTGTGTGATGTTTTTCCATGTATTATTCAATATAAATATAACCTTATTTGCTGAGTTTTCATGTTCATTTCAGAAACATCACAAGTCGCGTATTTTCAAATAGCCATATTTTTTTACTTATATTTTTCTTTAAAGTTTAAATATTATTGTATTTTACCAGTAATCGGGCGGGTTTTAAATGCTAATTATTTTAAAATAATTTTGTATACTATCCTTTTAGATTTTCAGTTTTTTCCATTTTCTGTAAAATGGTTTAAAACTGACATGTGCTGTTTCTCAAATGACCGATTAGTAGGGATAGATAGCCGATTTACGGGCCTCCGTCCTCCGGAGGAGCTTATTATCTCAAAATCTCTGACGTCATTCGAAATTTAGGAATCTTGCGCAACGCGTTATTTAGGGCGTGGTCCCTACTATCTGTCAAACCATAAATGTCATCTGTCAAATGTCAAATGTCACCTGTCACCTGTCATATGTCAAAAATCACGTGACTAGGAAAATGGCTGCCATGTGTAGGATACTTGCGCTATAATCATAAATTGATCTGCGCAATCGCGAAAATTCCAACTCATGCCGTTCGGGCGTTATCAACAAAAATCGTTATTTAACCTTGATGATGAGTCATCAGCGCGCGGTTTAAATTTTTTAAAAATAGTGTAACGTCATACCTATCAAATAGCGAAAACCGCATGACGCCATCTTTAACCATAAGGGCGCTACAACTGTTTAAAATATGGCGAGAGACACCAACCAGCGATTAGGACGGTAACCCCATAGCAAAATTAACCATAGCGGCCTTATTATTAAACTTAGAATAATGAAACTTGGCAAAGGATAGTCAACGACGTTTCGCCAATGATTTCAAGGTTATCAATTCGTCGTCGCCGTCGTCGTCGCGCGTCGTCTCGTCGTTGTTGTTGTCGTTGTAGTTGTTGTTTTTCTCTTTCTCTCTCTCTCTCTCTCTCTATCTCTCTCGCTCTTATGCCCGCTCGCGCGCGCCTGCAACAGGGCGAGTGCGCCCCCTCGCCCTGATGGGGCACGGGCTTCAGGCGGCCCATCAGTTAACTGGGGTTACAACAGGGGGCTCCAACTGGGGCTACAACAGGGGGCCCGTCAGCGGGGGCCTAAGCGCAGGTGCAAAAATCTTAGCGGGTGCAATCTCAGCTCATTTAAACTATAATTTTTTTGAATAATAAATAATAATAATAAAACACCTTGTATATAATAAATTAAATTTATTTAAGCCACATTGTACATTGACTTTTAGCAATTTTATACACAAGTTTAGTTAATAATACACTACAAGCTACGGCAATAAAAATAATTAAACTATAATAATTATCATCTGGGCGGATGTCAACTGCTGGAATCTCTGTAGTGGTTACGTTGGCACATGGTTCACTTATCAATGTTTTCCATTCCGTTTCACCAAAAGTTTGATCGTTATAATGGAATTTAACCTTGTATTGGAGATATTTTTGAGCTGATGCTGGCACAAGTGTCTTAAAAACACCTACATGATGTCTATCTATTGCTTCATATTGTAGTGTAAGCCAAGAATTATTTGAAGGAAAATCCTTGGTTTCTAACATTATCGAAGCGGCTGGAGCATTATAAGGCGCATAAATGTAAAAAACATTTTGCACTAAAGCTACTAGTACGACGTATGACGAACTTAACAGAGCCATGGCTGAAACTTGAATGAGCTAAAATGCTGTAGAAAGGTTATAATATCTTCATAGTGACTTATGATAAATAAACAAATCATACCAACTATGAAAAAATTAATTAACGTCTGTTTATAATTTGAATTATTAGGCTTAACTGCAACAACCTTTCGCTCCTGTTTAAAATTTCGGCAGGTCCATAAAATCCGAGCTAGCTTACAGGATGAATTTTCTCTATAGTGGTCTGCAAGCGGATCATCACCTTCTTTCCAATTATATAATTCTACGTGGCAAATTGAACACTTTACTACATCAGCTCGCCCTGTATAATAAAAACCAGCCAGTGCTAAATCTTTCGGACTAACTATCATAGGCCAATGTTCAAAGGATAGTAATCTTTGTTCGTAGTCAAAATAGCTTTTGTTTTTTAATGGATAACAACCATCATCGAGACACATGTTTCTAGCTTGAAGGTTTTAACTAAACTAATAAATAAAACAATAAAATCTTTATTTATACATTTATTAAAGAAGCAATTTTTGAAAGTCTTCAAAGACTTTTTAGGATACAAACATATAAATTCAATTAAATAATATTCACGTTCACCTAAATTTAACTTACAAACATTATAAATTTCATTATAAACATTATCATTATAGTCAACATATGATGCAACATCTGATAAAACATCATCATAAAACGATCTAAAATCTAGGTTATTTAACAATAACATTCTAAAATCAATAACATCTTTAACATTTAAAAATGCATTAATATCTAAAGCACTAAAACATACAGCAACATCAGTTTCTTTACTTTTAAGTCCAATGGTTCGCTCTTTCAACAAAGATGCAGTCCAAATGGAAAAGTTTTCGGATAAAAAATTTTCTACGACATCAGATTCATCACGAGCAACCATTTTAGCAGCAGTCGTTAGGAATTCACACCAATCGTCATAATTTAGGGAGATGGTAATCTGATCTTCAGGTAGGTTAAAGAGTGTATTAGTTAATTTTACACTCGGAATTAGGCCTCTGGAAACACTGAGTCCGGTTGTAATGTTAAAATGTCGGACTTTTATGCATGATTCACCCAAAAACGTTGTTTCTGACTTAATTTCTTGTCTGCTTCTTGAAACCATTTCGTCAACATATTTCCAGTACGTAGATTCGGTAGACATGTTTGACGAACAATCACTAGCCATTGCTGTAGTTCAACTAAAGTCAGAGAGAGCGAGTTTCTGACTATTAAACTAAATTTCCCCCACTCCTCAAGGCGTTAATGTTAAGTTCTAGAAACATAAGCTTGGATAATGCCCAGCCACTCCCTCTCTCGGAGAATTCGGAAGCTTTTGCAATTAGGATGGCTTGAAAATCGCTGATAATAGTATCCAATACACTAAATCGATCAGCGGTATTATAACGAGAATTAAAAGATTTAATTTCTACATCTCCAGTCGAGGGTAATACATAGCTACCATAAAGCGACATATTCACTTTGATTCGTGGATGTTTCTCCAAACAATTACTTAGTAATTTTTTAATTTTTTCTGATAGGGCGGTTACAAACAGCCTAACATCGGTTTTTTGGGTAGGGTTAAAGAGATGATACACCTTCATGCGGTTCTTAAAAGCTGTTGCCACTAGTTTAACATCTTCGCCAATGTCTTGATAACAGTTTTCTTTATGGCTTCGAGTATGATTGTGTCTACTATTTAATGAAAATTCTTGATTACACTGATTACAGAACGGCATTGTAAGAACCTAACAGGAACGTAACAGGAACGTAACTGGGTTTAAACTGAAGTATTTTCTACTGTGTGAGCACTTTTTCTTCTACGAAGAGGGGGAACTTTTAGCAACATAAATGGAGGAAGATCTTCATACTCTATACCTCTAAAAGATAGATAATTCTTTAGTTTCTTAAACTCGGGATGAACTCCAATCTTGAGAGGTTTACTTCTACGTTTCACATCTTTAATTTTTAATGCTAAGTAGGCACTTAACGCAATTTCAAGTTTACGAAAAAATTCAGGATTCTGTTCTCCAACTGGTGGTGTTACAGGAAGCGGAAAATTCCCTGCTCTTCGATCTCTTGTCAAAAAGTTTTTCTTCAAAATCTTTTTCACCCATCGCTCAAACAAACGCGGTCTTCCAATAAGATATAGGTAAATTATAGGAGCAAATTGAGAACGATCGCTTTGTAATTCATCTTCCATCTCATAACCAGGATCCTGTTCTATACTATAAGTTCGGTATACCCAGCCACAATCAGAGATATAAGAACGTATCGCTTCATCAGGAATCAAGGATTCTCCGTAGGTGACTTGAAGTTTGTAAGAATCACCACACATCTTGACAAATTTTATTTCACAACTAACTAGATTAACAAAGCTGGAAGCCTTTTAAGGCTTACTTAGAAACAATTTCGACCAATCAGAAACGCGTATTAACAGGTTGAGACTTGTTATTCGCAAACATCCTGTTTAATGGTAAAGTCATTTCCTGTTGTTAACTGCACCTGCATCCTGTTGTTAACCGCAAACATCCTGTTGCTCATTAAAATTACTGATAAGGCGTTTCCTGTCTAAACCACATCCTTGGAGATATCAATCCAGCTGTTGTGACTCTTATCAAGACCGAGCCATTTAACATACATTTTATTGCCTTTTTTACGCAACACTTGTTCGATAAGAAAAACATCTGTTTGCTTAGTTTTTGTAATTCATGTTCATAAAAACCGCCACTTATAGGGTGTCCTCGCATATCTTCCAGCAAATATGTTGTTGGATTCGTAATTTTAACTTTGATAATTTTAAATAATTCCGTAGTCCAATTAGGCACATAGCCCTTTTCAAAAACATGCTTAGATTTACTGATGCGTACAATGTCTCCAACTCTGAATTTTTGTTTAGCAGCAATCTTGATATGACTGTAAACGGACTTAAGGAGTTGTTGTTCGTTTTCTTTGCTAACATCTTTAGGCTTCATCTTAATAGTGCGATGTCTTGTATTATTATAAGCATTGGTAACTTGTTGCAACAAGTCGAGCCACTTGTGATTACCATTTAACGTGAACAATCTGAATAATTTTTCTTTTATGGTACGAATAACGCGTTCAGCAATAGATGCTTTTAAAATGCTAAAAGTACTATAGTGATGGATTCCATGTTTTTTCATAAGACCTTGAAAACTGCTATTGTAGTATTCTTTACCGTTATCTGTAATCAATTTTTTCGGTATTCTTTTAGATTGTTTGAGGATATTTTCCATTGCTTTGGTAACATCTTGAGCAGATTTCGACTTTATCGGTCTGGTCCATAGAAATTTGGAAAAACAGTCAATTACCACAAGTATATATTTAAATCCTTTGTTCTCGCGAGCGTACTGGTCAAGTTGCGCCAAATCAGAAGCAAATGTATCATCTAGCCCATATTGAATAAATCTTCGACGATTAAATTTGGTTCTAGCAGGCTTATGTAACTCTCTAACCACTTGTTCTCGCGCCTTCGACATGACTAACGTAATTACTGTTTAACAGACTATATATCAATCGGCTATAGATCAAAATTAATATCACTACCAGTATCTATACCCAACGTTTCGATATTCTTTTTCATTTTAACTATTTCATCATTAATCTTTTTAATCTCTTGCATTTCCTTATTCTTATTATCGCTAGCGAAAGTTATGAGATTCGTTATATCTATTGCATGAGTTTGCTCAAGTTTTTCAAGTTTCGAATGAATCACCATCAGATCAACAGTTTTCTCTTTCTTAAGACTCTCAACTTCATCCCTCACGGAATTAAGAGTGGTTTTAGTTAAACTATCCGTATAGTTCCTCAAGCTGGTCTCAAGCTTCTCAAATTCTGATTTAAAACTATTTATGTGTGCTTGATGCGATAAAAGATCATTTTGCAACATAGTAATGTTCTTCTTTAAAGCTGTAAATTCGTCTTGAAACAAGATTTCATTATCCAACACTTTATCGATTCTCTGGTTGGTCATAGTAATCTCTTTCTCCAGTTTTTCCACATGTACATTTAAAGTTTTTATAAAATCACGAAGTTGTTGTTCGGCTACATAATCAACATAGCTTTTTGTGGAAGCATCACTATCTTCTGTAGGCTGTTTCACATTACAAAGTCTATGATCTCTAACATTATAATTACCATCTTTTGTTAAGGTGATAATGGTAGGATTTTGCATAAATTTAACCTCTTTTTGAAGCGAAGAGGTAGGCAGAGAACGTCCGAACTTGTCCATGGTTCAAGCTATACTAAAGAATTAGTTTAGTGTTTTCTAATAAAATTCGATTACACCTAGACGCTCCAGTTCAGCTAAAATATTGGTAATTTCATTCGAGGTATTATTATTACCAATCTGTTTAGCGGCCTCCAACTTTTCAATCGCTCTACCAACTCATTTACATCATTGTAAAAGATAAACTCTTTAGGTTTTTCCGTATATTCCATTAACGCAGATCCGCTTTTTGAAGGCACTGACGAAGTAGATTTTAAAGCTCTTGTTCGAGTTAAAGGTGGCTCGGTCGATGACGAAACTTTACGTTTAAGCAAAACACCTTGAGATGAAGTGGAAAGAAGTGGCTGGATAATCCTTGTATACTTAGCACCTTTGTTGCCCATTATCTGGCCTAAAGGATCATAGTTCTTTCGATGAACATTGGTTTGTTCTAATATTCGGCGAAAATTCTCTTCATCTTCCTTCTTATTATATATTGGATGATTTAAAAATATTAAGTCATAAAGCCCACGAGTTCCCGTATAAATGGTATTATCGATTTTAATATCACCATTTCTCATAAAATAAAACGGTTTCGAACCCAACATCCACTTATCGGTTGTGTCATCATAAGTTAATCCATATGTATTATCTATTTTTGACGAGTGTCTCCAATATAAATCCAAGTATTCACGAGCTATTTTCGGATATTGTTCGATAAACTCTTTATATACATGAGGATTTTGTTCTATTGTGGTATTTAAATCATTTCTAAACGAGTCTGCAGAGTTTACAAAAACATTTTCATCGTTATCATCCGTTGTTTGAGCTACCACATGTTCTGGTTGAAACGGGGTTGACAATCTAGGAACAAAACTGGATTCATTAGTTTCTTTTTCTTCTTCTTCTTCTTCTTCTTTTTCAAATTTTATTCTCTTGACTTCAGGCTTAAGCAAAGTTTTAGGGTTCTTGTGTTTAACTGCTGTTAGCTTATTAAGCGGTTCGGTAATTGGTTTTAAAAACTTATTAAGCGCCTCATCTTCTTCGTTTCTTTCCAACTTTAGCGCTAAGTACTTTTTTCGAATACTATTGGTAGCTTCAATTATTTTACGCTTCACATCCTTGTCTAACTTGTTGAGATCCATGGTTGAGAACTGCTAACAGAACGGTTTGTCAAACAGGTCGGATAGGAACGAACCGGTTAGGAACGAACCGGTTAGGAACAGACCGGTTGGGAACGGACCGGTTGGGAACGGACCGGTTAGGAATGAACCGGTTGGAAACGGATCGGTTTAAAAGGAGTCGTCTAAACAGACAGATGATTCGTTTAATCCTAGGGTGATCCACTTAAACCTGAAGTGATTTGCTTAATCCTGCGACTATTTTGATTCACAAGACGACTCTCGCGCGGGTACAGATACGACTGTATCCAATGACAACACCAGCTATACTAACTGTTCACTCGCATGTTAGGGTATTATAAAGGTATCGAATTTATTGCGATATCTTCCTTTGGTTAAATCACAATCCTTAACAATGACTAAGAATCCATAATTTTCTCGCCAACACTCACTGCAAACCTGTTTAAACTTGTCAAACGGCATATCTGTTGTAACATGATCATCGTAAATGTGTTTCAAGTTGGTATCATCTTGTTTGAATAACACAAGCATATTGGCATTATCACGCACTAGTTGTTTAGGTATTTTCGAATAAGTCTGACACAAATAAAAAGAATCAACTTCACTATGACGGCCCATACAGAAATAATTTCTTATTTTATCCTGTTTTTCACAAGCAACATCGTCGAAAATGAATATAGAGTGAGGTTTAGCAAGCGCTGGATCGATGACGTCATCGTTCTCGCTGAATCCGAAAAATTTTACACCAACAATCGGTTTTAAAGCTGTTTGTAAAAACAGATATTTTTCCTGCAGTAATGATTTCGAATAAACATACACGTGTTGAAATTTTAGCCCGTTTTCATCTACCAAGAGACTTAGCAAAACATTGGTTTTTCCACAATTACTAGGGCCACATATCAAAGCTCTTATCGTATTGGGAAAAAGCCGGCCATGACGAGTGTTGGGTTTTTTAAACGTAAATCAAAATTACCGATATTAATACCAATCTTTTGTTTCTCTTTGCGCATGACTATAAAAGCAGTCCACACCCTCGGACGACTTTAGTCGTAATGAGAACGTTGAAGGGTGCAGGTGTCTTAAATACAGTTATTAACAAGTTGCCAGTCGAACTTCATTTGCCAGGGTATTCGTATTGTGGTCCGGGTACGCGACTTAGAGAAAGATTAGCTCGAGGTGATCCGCCAATAAATAAGTTGGACAGTCATTGTCGCGATCACGATATTTCCTACGCTCAAAGCAAAGATTTAAATCAAAGACATTTAGCCGATAGGAAATTAGAGTATAGAGCTTGGGATCGAGTAAAGGCAAAAGATTCTAGTTTAGGCGAAAAGAGCGCGGCCTGGTTCGTGACTAACGCTATGAAGGTTAAACGTAAGATTGGTGCAGGCTGTTGCAAAAAGCCATTTTCCTCGTGTGTTAGAAAGATCAAAAAACAGTTTAAAGGTGAAGGTATTAAAAATTATGGTAAAGTGTTGAAAGCTGCACGATTGTCGGTGAAAAGTCTTGGAGGACGCAGAAAAATCCGTATACCAAGAGTAATACCCGTCCCTAAAATTGGCGGTATTCTCCCGTTAATCCCGATATTCGCCGGGCTCAGCGCTTTGGGAGCACTTAGCGGTGGAGCTGCAGGCGTAATGAATGCCGTAAACAACGCCAAAAATGCTGCGGATAAATTAAAGGAATCGCAACGGCATAACGAAACAATGGAAGCGATAGCACTGGGTAAAAAAGGCAGTGGTCTCTATTTGAAAAAATATAAACAAGGACTTGGCTTATACTTGAAAAAGATGCCAAAAAACTACCAATAAAGCTGCCTGATAGACCGCTAACCGATCGGGATATTAAACATTATTCTTCTTTGTTAAAAATACCAAATTTTAGAGGAGTTTTTATGCGTGATACTCTACCGAAATCTCCTAAACGCAAAGAGTGTGGTGTAATTAATTTAGATCGAAACGCAGGTGTCGGTACGCATTGGGTAGCTTACAAGAAAGATGGCAGTAAAGTTATTTATTTCGATAGTTTTGGCAATTTGAAACCGCCAAAGGAGTTTGTTAAATATGTTAAAAAGTGTAAAATATACTTCAACTATGAGCAGTATCAAAATTATGGCACGACAAATTGCGGACATCTGACTTTAGCATTTCTTTACAATAGAAAACTATAAAACCAAAGTGAAGCTTCCGCTGACGTTAGTCATGTCTCAGACGTTCACGTTGAAAGGTCGTTCTCATCAGTTAGAGGCGAGTTTTACTCCTCCCATTAGACTCGATTCAGAAGACGATTATTCACTAGCGCTCATTTCGCTAAATACTTGGAACTCGATTCCAAATATCGAACCGGGTAAAAATAAACTCTATTACACCGATCAGCAAAAGCAGGAAAAGGTGTTGGAAATTCCCACTGGTTCATACGAATTGGAAGATATTAACAATTATTTGCAGCAACATCTTCTTGATTCCGAGACCGCTACGAAAGAAGAGAAAAATCGAGTGTTTTTAATAAAACCAAACAATAATACGTTAAAGTGTGAATTGAAGAGTGTTTACGAAATAAATTTTAAACCAAAAGATAGTATTGGTAAATTGTTGGGATTTTCTTCTAGAGTGCTCAAAGCAAACACTTTACACGAGTCAGATCTTCCCGTAGATATTATACAAGTTGTTACGATACGAGTCGAGTGCAACATTATTTCAGGGTCTTATTATACAAGTAATCCTTCGCATACGCTGTACGAATTTACGCCAACCGTCGATCCTGGTTACAGTATAAATATCGAGCCGAGAAATTTGATTTTTCTACCGGTTAATCGTAAGGAAATTGATAATATTACTCTCACACTCTTGGATCAAGACTCGAAACCGGTTAATTTTCGCGGTGAAGAAGTTGTCATCAGACTAGTACTTAGACGTCAACATGGTTTTAGTGTTTAACAACTACTTAAGCACCAACACTACATCGGGCACTTCATTCGACCGTGATCCTTCGAAGGGAACGCTCACGTCTGTGAATATAGCATTTTTGCATTCTCTAAGCTCTCAGTATCGCTATCATGTCAGAAAAACTACAAATATTCAGACAAGTCCACAGTGATGAATCGGTCATTCGAGAAGAGTGGCACACCTATCACCCGTTTACCAAGTCTTTCAACAATAGTGATGAAATCGAAATTGTAATCAATCAGCAGGATGTATTTCTCGATATGAGCAATGCAGAGCTTTACATTGAAGGTAAATTCGAAGAAGAAGCAGACGCTACCAAGAAAGGTACTTGTACGTTAACCAATAATGCGGGAGCGTTCCTGTTTGAATCGATTTCCTATGAAGTTAATGGCAAGGAGATTGAAAGAATTCGTGATCCTGGTATTGTAAGCATGGTTAAAAGTATGCTTTGTCTAAACGAGCAAGAAAGTAAAGCGCTGGATATGGCTGGATGGAATTGGCCTAGTGGTACTCTTAAAACTTTGGACGAAACTTCTAAGCAATTCAGTCTACGTATTCCGCTCGGTTTTTTACTTGGTGTGTTTGCCGATTATAAAAATGTCGTCATGGGAAAACAAAAGCTTAAACTCGTTCGTGCAAGACATGATTATAATTGTTACATCACGACTGCAGGCGCGAATGAAATTCCTACGAAAAAGGCTACTATAACACTTAGTACTGTCGAGTTAAAAGTTAGACATATTTATCCGAGTGACGCCGTAAAATTAAGACTTTTGGACGATATTGCTAAAAATAAACCGATATTTATCGCATACCGACATTGGGAATTACACGAGCTTCCGGCTTTGAGAACTACGAAACGGGATATTTGGACGGTTAAAACAATGTCTGAACGAGCTCGCTACGTTATTGTATTTTTTATGAAGAATCGGAAAGATAATTTTACGAGTGATTGTACGTACCTCGACAATTTAAACATTACCGATGTCAAGCTCTATTTAAATTCAGAATCCTATCCTTATGAAGCGCTAAATCTTAATTTTTCAAACAGACAATTTACTGAAGTCTATCGGATGTATACGGAATTTCAAAAATCCTACTTGGGTAAGCAGTTTAGCGAGCCTCTTATTGATTTTACAAAGTTTGCCAGCAGAGCTATTTTCGTAATTGATTGCTCTAAGCAAAATGAAGCTTTAAAAAGTAACACGATTGATGTTAAATTAGAATTTCAAAGTTCGGAAAATTTTTCTCAAGATTCGCGAGCCTTTTGCCTCATCGTACATGATCGTGTCTTGGAATATCAAGCTTTAAGTGGTCAGGTGCGCGACATTTTGTAATCATTTATCAGTTAACTCTCGCGCAATGAAGTTCGCCGTGGTCGACGTTCAAGGCTGTTTTACACCCGAATTTTATGCAAAAGAATTAGCAATTTATGATGGAAATCAAATGTTTGGTTATGTTTTTAAACCGCTTATACCGTGGCATGAACTGACCGAAGATCAAAAGAAGCAAGTAAAATATCTGTATGGCAACCATCATGGAATCCATTACAACTATGGCGAATGGAAATATGACGAGTTGTATTCCATCATTTACAAGAATCTACGAGACGTTGACGTCATCTATGTCAAGGGCCATTTAAAGAAGGATTTTTTAATTAAGACATTTAGAGAAATGAAATTTGATTTACCTACTATTGTAAATTTAGAATTTGTAGCAAATGTTCCAAAATTAACAAAAAATGTTACTTCTTGTTCTTATCATAGTTTAGATATTTGTGTATGTAGTGTTAAGAATGCTTATATATTGTATGATTATATATTTAATCTTTTACCCCCAATAAATGAATAAAATCGATGATTTTGTGTTTTATTTCTTTAGTTTAGCTTCAGACAATGAGCAAGACGCTTGTCATCGCAATTGACACACATTTAAAAAAACTTAAAAAGTTAAAAAAGATATTAAAGTTTACCAAGACAAAAAGTGTATGTTAAAATTATTTGCACGATTGACTTTGAAAAATGGATGCCAAAAATATTAGTCTAAATTATTTTGTTGGTGAAATCATAAGAATTTCGTTTTGTAATAATGGAATTGTACTTACCTATCACAAAGGGTCTGTATTTCCCTTTTCCCACCAGGAATTTAACGACTTTTTGGAACTGCTGGACCTTGTAAACGCTGATTGGATGGATAAAGATTTTCGAATTGGTGTTCACAGTATTAACTATTGGCATGAGGAAGAAAGTCAGGAAATGAGGATTTCGAATTTGGATAGTGGAGAATCGATATATTTAGATAGACCTGAATTGTTTCTTTTTGTAAGCCATAGAAATAATTTGTATGAGATAAACAATAAATTTTTTGTAGTCTAATATTTGTTTTATTTTTAGAAATAATACAACAGATGTAGAAAATAAACAATATTTATTTAAAAAATTATTAAAATGGTGTATAAAATGTTTCTTATTCTAACAATAAATTAACAGTTACAAAAAATAAATACTTAACCTAAATCTTAATAATCTAACAATGTATATAAAAATAAATACCTAACCTAAAACCCAATAAAGGCTCTGCTACCGAAAGATATTAAAATAAAGATAGCTGCCGTAGCCAGTCTTTCGCTTATGAACTCTCCGTTGGTTCCTCGTATAATGCCAAATCTTGATGACCCCAAGCAAGCGTGTACTCGGAATCAGGTATAATGTAGCGCTTGTCGTCCGTGTAAGACAGCGCTACCTTATTTTTCAGTTCGACATACATATCGTGTAAATGCGAGCGGAAAGTCGACATTTCTCGGTGTATTTGCGTTCCCTCTACGTCAACCGCAAGCTTATAATCTTCAAGCGTTAGAGATTTTTGGTGACGTAGTCGGGAACGCCTTTGGCCTTTTAGTCAGCTCACCCTCAACATTTACGCAATATGCCTTCGCCCCGGTTCCAAAGAATTCCCAAATAACTTTTCCTGCATACTCATCCTTCATTTTGCCAAGTATAGATTCGTTTACAGGAAGGTTATGTGGGTTATCCTGTGAGTAGTTGGACGTGTCGAATTTATCCAAGTTTTCGCGCATGTCATTATAGAAATTTTCTGTTTCAACATGTAAAATTAAGGAGTCAGTGTCTGTGTAGAGCAGGACCGCGTTGTTGCCATATTTAGGCTTAATGTACCCGTACAAAAAGTCATACATAATGGTCTTAGATATGTCCAAGATACTAAAACCTACATAAATAGGCTTATTATATGTGACTTTTTGTTTTTGCATCTGAATAGCAACCAGATTTTCGGTAAAAAGAGACATGTTTTTGAAATGTGGCTTCGCGATCAGCGCTTCTGCCCCTAATCTCCTACCAACATTTTCCCAGTGGGTGACAAGTTTTATATCTACTCTTTTCTCCACGTTTTCCATCGTTTTTCCGAACACGGCATTATTCATAAGTTTGAAAAAATCTTTTTCAAACTTATTTTTGGCCTGATTTCTTTTTGTCGTGTTCAAGTCAATATATTTTTTAAGCCAAGGAGATTGATCGAAACTTAGTACGCGGTGAATTTTAGCGAGCTTAAGCCCATGGTCTAAACATTGTCGCAAATTTTGATAATGAATAATATATTTAGTTTTATTTTCTAAATTTGGGATTAATTTTGTTATATTTTTATTTTTTGATAAAGGCGAAGCGATGGATTCTGGACAAAAGGGTAGTTCGTTGTGGAGGTAATGTAAATCTTCCGGATACTCTAAATCGACTTCCAAAATATACCCGGTGTTTGAATTTTTCGCGATACTTTTTAAATCGAAATTTTGAATTTCTGTCTCCTCTAACCACTTAAAGCCGCCAGTTGGTAAATATTGAGACATGGCCGCCCCGTATAAATTGGTAGCGTCCAGATACATAATGTAGGAAGTAGGTTTAGCAGCGTTGTAATGAGGTATAAATTTATTATTCGCAAATGCTTTTCTAACGCTACACTGACTGACTCCTCCGCGAATACCGCGTTTCAGAAAGTGCATCATATCAATGTCTGTGAGTAGCTCTAGCTCGATTTGAGTGTATTTAAGAGCGCTAGAAAAAGACAGACCCGGACTTGTATAAAAGTTGGCCGGGTCCAGCCCATAGACATTCATACATACATCTCTGAAATTTTCAAAGACATCAGCTAGTAATAATACGTCAGATTTTAAATAAACATCTGAATATTGACCTAAAGTTTCGCATTTGAATAAATTCCACACATTCCAAGCACGTTTGTAATCATCTTTACTAATGTCCTCTTTTTTAAGGTCGTTATAAAAATCTTTGTGTGATGGTAGTTTGGCGTCATCTAATTTTGAAAAATCATCAACATACGAATATGGAAAGACGCCCTTCTGTCGAATTAACTGAAATTTTTCTTCGTCAGGGAAATACTTCCTAACTTCGCGACACTGTTCCGGCTTTAAATTTTGACTTAATTTATCTAGACCACTTGGCATGAAACGAAAACTGTCCAAAAATCGCAACTTTAAAAATACCTTTTGTTCACGACCTTTTTCCACTTCGAAACTATCGACCAAAACATGTTTGGTAAAGGAAATGTACCTTTCTTTATTTTGGGCGATAACGTCTAACTTTTCCTCTTCAGTAGCCAGCTGTTTAATCAACAGATGGGAATCAAAGCCAGACAAGTTGTGAAAGAAAATTGGTACGAATTTTGGAACCTTGTAATTCACATTACAAATAGAGTGAGCTGGACCCCGATAAGAACCGGTTAAATGGCAATGATCTCTTACTTTTTCGTCTTCTACATTCAAAGGCTTTTCGCAAATATGGCACATTGTCGCCGTATTAAACTCAATCTGTTGTTGAGGCGTTAGAGGAGTCATAGGCTTTGTGATTTTTATAAAGTCATTGTAGAGACGTTTACAATCGCTCTCCAACAACTCTATAAACTTTTCACTAGCGTCAGTACCCCTATAAGTCTTAAAAACAGATTTAGAGTCGTCAAAAGCACATTTAATATAGTAGGCGAAAGAGTAAGGCATATGTTTGTGTGTTTTAATTGTATACGATTCATCAGGGCTCAGCTCATTTTGCTCTATCTCAACGGGCTTTACAACAGTTTCAAAATCTGCGTAAACAACAAAAGGTACTTTTAATTTTTTCTCGAAATCTTCAAATTTAAGTATATTCTCAGGTACGTCTTTGCCATATTTATCCTTGCGCAAATTTGTTGTCGGTAATTTAACCGCAACATGGTTACAATCATGTGCCTGATGGGCTTTAAGCTTATCTTGACTACCAAAATAGGTTAAACATCCATCGCACAAATATTTAGTATGACCATGTTTAGATAATTGACTTGAGATCAGCCTAGACATGTTTCTTATTAGACAATAATGTTGATTTCCATAATCATCGCTAATGACTAATAAGTTAACATGCGTAGGTTTTCGAGATTTGGTAAAATATAAGGGGCCAACAACTTCAATACTATTTTTGCCATTTTCAAAAACCTTTTCGAGTCCATATACATTGACAGAAATATTATTGAGTTGCTCAAACTTGTGCGCATTTACAAGTTTAAACGGAAATTCCATACCTGTAAAATCCAATTCATTGACATACTGCTCATAATGAGTCACGCGGCGAGGTGTTTGTTGCCAATCAACTGGATGTAGGTGCGCTAGGACTGACCACATGAAACATTTATCATCCTGATTTTGTATGTTTAGGAAAGCTAACTTTCTTTCAATCTCTTTGGGCAGCTTGATGTATGAGGAAGCCTTCATTGGGTTGTACTTATTTATACTTAAATCTAGATGAAGGAGCTGTTGTAAGGCCCAACCTATAAAAAGAAAAATGTTTAAATATTCGTTTAAACGAGTTAAAACCTGCAAATAAATGATAATGAGTCATCACTAATTTTAAAACCTGTAAATAAATGATGAGTCATGCAGCTGTATGCGAGTTAAAACCTGTAAATAATGCTGATTCATGATGTTATAAACGAGTTAAAACCTGTAAATAAGAAGTCGGGTGTCTGGAACCAGGCTAAAAGCTGTAAATAAATAGTTATGATTCGTTAAAATTGTTACTCACCGCTATCTTTTTCGGAAAACTCTAGGGCCTTTTTGTCCACGATGGCTACAAATTGTGCAAACAGCTCCTCCAGATCGGTGCTTCCGTTCACCACCCGAAATTTAGTGTTAAACGACTTGACCTCGAGCTCCTCTTTTGACTGCAGGAGGAAGCGGCCGAAAAGCTCCACACCGACTTTGAGGTTTTCAAATTGTTCTATCTGTTTCCCCACCAACTTGACGAAATTGGAGTTAAGGGATTCCGTAAATCTTTTCACGTTGGTGGGGTCCTCATTAGATGTTAGTCGGTATGTTGCAATTCGGCTCCTAAACGATGTTATAACTAACTGTATTCCAGCTTCCTCCTGCTCCACGCAGCATTTCGACCTATGCTGAAGGGTGCGCAAATGCCCTTGATATTTGGACGAAGGCATATCCATATTGCACACCCCGCAATGTTTGGTGGATGTCGATGGCTCTGTAAAAATAATAATAAATATTAGCCTGCTTATTAAAATATTAAAAAAAAAATTTTGGTGTGCTTATTTAAAACATGAAAAATAATTTAAAAATTACAGTTACGCCTACAAATGTTAAGAAATAATTTATAAAACATAAAAACTTACCGGGTGTTAGGTCAAGTCTAGCCTTCTTAGACGTCATGGCTAGTGGGGTTTCAGCTTGTCTTTTGGGGGCTGGATGCTTCTCGCGGCGATGACGTTGGAGTGCCCCTCAGACTTGAAGATTCCTCCGCACTTGTCACAGTTCTTGGCTACGGCACGACAATCACCATGACGTTTAAAATTATCTTTTCGGGAGAATGAACGGTCACAAAATTCACACTTGAACATATTTCTAAAAAATTAAAACAATACTATCAATATTTGACCCTTAATATCTATAATCTAAATAAATTCAAACATAATTCGGAGAGTTAGATAGTTTTTAGCTGTATTTTTTAATATAATATAATAATATATTTCTATTCTAAATATCTTAATTTATATTTTTGCAAAATTTTTCTGTTTTATGAACAATAAACGATTTTCTCTATAATAATTCTTTTATATGGTACACGAAATATTTACACCAATAGCTAACACACAATAAAGCTTCCCGCTTAGGGTTCCAAACCTCACGCCTGGGGCCCCAGGACCCCCAGGAATCAGGCCTAGAGCTTCTGCCTTATTTTTCCTATAATAATTATTTTTATGGTGCGTGAAATATTTACAGAAATATCGAAAGCAATAGTTTTTTTCTGATTTTTTTTTATAAGCAATATTTTCAAGTATTTTTCCCCTAATACCCTATAATAATGATTTTAGAACGTAAAAAATATCATGCAGTATTGTCAATGTTTAAAATAATGTGTACTTACATGTTTTTATTGCAGTATACCACCAAAAATATCAAAAAATTCACAAAAATCGGAGCAAAACGATTTCACTGTCTGTTGTGCAGACGCTAATTATCGAATGACTAACGGATGTTTTCGCATAATGTTCCACGTTCTTATCTAAGCGTTGCAGCCGGCGATATAAAAATACCCAGTATTGATAAGCGTGAAAATGAGTCAGTCGCCATAGGCGTACTAAATTTGTATTCTTTTTAATACTATCATAATTAATATTTTATTGATAAGTGAACCATGTGCCAACGTAACCACTACAGAGATTCCAGCAGTTGACATCCGCCCAGATGATAATTATTATAGTTTAATTATTTTTATTGCCGTAGCTTGTAGTGTATTATTAACTAAACTTGTGTATAAAATTGCTAAAAGTCAATGTACAATGTGGCTTAAATAAATTTAATTTATTATATACAAGGTGTTTTATTATTATTATTTATTATTCAAAAAAAAAAAAATTATAGTTTAAATGAGCTGAGATTGCACCCGCTAAGATTTTTGCACCTGCGCTTAGGCCCCCGCTGACGGGCCCCCTGTTGTAGCCCCAGTTGGAGCCCCCTGTTGTAACCCCAGTTAACTGATGGGCCGCCTGAAGCCCGTGCCCCATCAGGGCGAGGGGCGCACTCGCCCCGTTGCAGGCGCGCGCGAGCGGGCATAAGAGCGAGAGAGATAGAGAGAGAGAGAGAGAGAGAAAAAACAACAACTACAACGACAACAACAACGACGAGACGACGCGCGACGACGACGACGACGACGAATTGATAACCTTAAATTCATTGGCGAAACGTCGTCGACTATCCTTTTGCCAAGTTTCATTATTCTAAGTTTAATAATAAGGCCGCTATGGTTAATTTTGCTATGGGGTTACCGTCCTAATCGCTGGTTGGTGTCTCTCGTCATATTTTAAACAGCTGTAGCGCCCTTATGGTTAAAGATGGCGTCATGCGGTTTTCGCTATTCGATAGGTATGACGTAATACTATATTTAAAAAATTTAAACCGCACGCTGATGACTCATCATCAAGGTTAAATAACGATTTTTGTTGATAACGCCCGAACGGCATGACTTGGAATTTTCGCGTTTGCGCAGATCAATTTATGATTATAGCGCAAGTATCCTACACATGGCAGCCATTTTCCTAGTCACGTGATTTTTGACATATGACAGGTGACAGGTGACATTTGACATTTGACAGATGACATTTATGGTTTGACAGATAGTAGGGACCACGCCCTAAATAACGCGTTGCGCAAGATTCCTAAATTTTAAATGACGTCAGAGATTTTAAGATAATGAGCTCCACCGGTGGACGGTGGTTGCAGAAACCCTCTTCTTTCCCTACTCCGATTCAAATATCATTCTGTTTCATTATAACAAACTCTTTATAAAATATCTTTTTAATAATATATTAAAACATTGTGGAAACCAAAGATTAATTTGGTTTACCTCTACGGGTAGTAATATACAGAGTGTTTCAAACAAAAAAAAAAACATAAATAAAACAAGCAGTCGCAGCATACTAGAATTCAAACACTCTTAGTTAAACACTGCTACGTCACATTTTGATAGCATCACAATGCCCAAACACACATCCCATCGACCCCGAAAACCTCATATCTACAATTTGCGGTAGCTAGTTATTTTATGCTACAATTTGGCGATGCTTATGGTAAAAAAATACCTGTAAACATTTGGTTGTTGATGACCTAGCTGTTTTGAACTTACAGCGTTCGTACTTTACCTTATGTTCATTCTTTGAGGAAAGGGGGTTTAAAAATTTAAAAAAACGCCTCACGTAATTTATGGACACCCCGCCATGATTGAACGAAACCACTGCATCGTGTCAGTATTCAGAATTGCGCAATACTATCAAATCAAACTATCGTCCGGATGAACATGAAAACATTGCATTGTATTATTGTGCAATATAATTGAGCAAAAGCCCATTCAATCTTATTGTAGAATAAAATATATTGTACAATGTTTTTGCAGCACTAGGGGCCGCCTTTGGACGGGATACATTTACAGACACATATTTACTTATAGGAGAAAAATATTTTACCCTCTAAAAAGTAGAGGGCTAACAACCCCTGGTCCCTAGATCTGATGACCGTGGGAACAAAATCCAGTGTCACCCGGTAGGTATATCAGAACCAACGTGAATTTTTGTTTTTTTTTTAGAAAAAATTTAGGGTTGTTTATTTTAAAATAAAAAGCACTGTACAGGGTGTCCTACAAGAAACTGCTGCAATCGATTTCTCAAGAAAGCTTTGGAACATTTTGAAAATTTGGCTACTTCATAAAGGCAATGTGGGCCATGCAACTAAACTATTTTGACACTTGGACCACCGGTTATTCCAAAAGTTATTCTCAATGTATAATTTATTTTTCGGATTCTGCGTAAAATTTTTAAAATATTTTATAAATAATCTTTTATATCTAAGTCTCACCTTTTCTGACTTATTTTAAACTTTACGTCAAAAATGACGTTTGCAAGCCATTACATAACGATCAATTTGATTTTTACTAAATAAAAGCCTTTAAAAGGAATTGAAAATAGATTGGTTGCGAAGAAATAGATTGTTTGATTTCATCATATCAACTTTCCGAGGGAGAGGGGGCAGGCCGAAAAAAGTGCCTGAGGGGGCAGAAATGAAAATAATATTTTGAGGGAGGTGAAAGATTGGACTTTTTAAAGAGAAAAAAAAAAGGTCTTTATCTCTTTTTATTGCTTTCTCTTATTTGTAAAATTTATAAAAGACTTGATCCAGTTCATCCTTTTTCCCTCCTTCCCACATATTTTTTAAAATAAGAAAAAAGGTCTGTACTTTTCAGTTTCACACTCGGCCCTGGGGGGTCCACATCATCATTAAATGCCCAGGAAATACTAACATCTTAATATTTATCTATTTTAACAATGTTGTTTAGTACGACTTTTAGTTTGGCTTTTAGTTGGCTCTGGCTGCGAGATGCTGCGTCATGGTCAACTAGACTATATCCTAATAACAGAAGTTGGTTTTATGAACGTTTATAGAACGTTCAAGTAGATTTTGGGTAACGTACGATTTAGTTGGATAAGTCTAAATGTAAATGTTCAGAAATGTTCAGAAAAAAAAAAAAAAAAAATGTATTTGTAGTGAAATTTTATTTAGTAATGTATAATTTAGACTTGTGCTTTAACTATTTTAATATTGTGTAGTTTTATACTATTTTAAATTGTGACGTCGGTAAATGTAAATTGTTTTAACCGTAATATATGAATTTGAATTTGAATTTGAATTTGATAAACGTTCTCAAGCGTCCTCAAGCGTTCGCGTTCTTTAAACGTTTTTTAAAAAAAATTGTTGGAAAAAACAACGTTTTAAAAACGTTTTTTGTACGTTTACTAAACGTTTTTTTATAGTACCTGAAACGTTCTAGGAACAAGTTTTCAACGTTTTTATGGAACGTTTAAAAAACGTTGCCATAATATTGCTAAATTTGGTTATTGTTAACAAACCGGACGCATTGACAATTTTAATGAAATTTGGTATACGGGGTTTTTCGGGGCGCTGATTACGAATCTGAAATACATTTTTTCGGACACGCTTCGTTCTTGAGATATTCAATATTCATCATCAGACTTGATAACCAGAACTAATCTAAATTCACTATTTTTCGTTTCTTTTTGCAAACAGTTCTTGATTTAAAGGTAAATTGGTACTATATTTGATTTTTACCTTTTCAAGCCCCATTTTCTATTTATTTTACCAGTTTTTTCCATAAAATTGCAAAGCTTGACTTTTGCCTTGGCGCCCCCAATGCTACTGTAATTGAAAGTGAAGCTTAACAATTTTATGGAAAAATAGATAAAATAAATAGGAAACTGGGGATTTATGAGTGGAAATCAAATATTGAGTACCAATTTAGCTCAATCAAGAATTGTTTGCAAAAAGAAGAAAAAAATAGTAAATTTAAGTAAGTTCTGGTTATCAAGTCTGATGTTGAATATCTGGAGAACGAAGCGTATCCGAAAAAAATGCTTTCAAATTAGTAATCAGCGCCCCAAAAACCCCGTATACCAAATATCAGTAAAATCGGCGATGCGTTCGGTTTGTAAACAATTATGTTTTAGGTGAATATTTTTGAAAGGTAAATAAGAAACTACTTTAATTTCAGATTAAGCAAAAATACCCTTATTTAATAAATTATATTTAAAAACACACACATTTAACTTATACATATATGTATATTATACAGTTATGTTTAAAAAAATAAGAGTACCTATATTTATATACGCTTAAGAGTACAGTACAAAATATCAAGCACTCCACCAGTATTAGCACAATTCTTAATCAGTTATCTAGTAGGTTTTAATAATATTTCTGACACAAGAGGAAAAAACAGCACATCAAGAAATACTGATTGTATAAAATACATTAAAATGCATTTTTGCAAGTTGTAAAATTGCCACACCAACAATGATAAAATGTCATTTACTTCACTAATCACAGAAGATTTGAGGGTGCGTTCCTAACTAATAATGCTCCTCGATTTTTTCCAAAGAACCAGCTTTTGAGTTAAAAGGGTTATAATTATCCTTAAAAGTACAATCAAAGAATTTTCAATCAGTAAAAACAGACTTTTTTTTATTTATTTTATTTCATTAATAATTAAAGTTTAGAATATGGTCAATATAAACGTTTCCTGTAGGTTCTAAAGATACGTTTTTAATACGTTTATATAAAACGTTTTGTAAACGTTTTTTTAGTCTTGGAGATTCGGACCTAAAGTGTACAGGGTGAGTCATTGATAGAGCAAAGTAGATTTATACGAAAACGGTAAAAATTTTTAACAGAATTTTTTTTTAGTGATATGTAACACAAAGTATTGCATATTTCTAAAATATTTTGGTGTGTACAGGGTGCCTCAAAAATTATAGCGAACAAAAAATTGATTTTTTAAACGGAACGCCCTATATTTTATTACATATTTTGAATCTACATAAAATTCTTAGCATCTTGGCTATTCATATTCCTATACCTAATTGAAGGTTGAATAAGGTGAATTTTTAACCTTCAGTTAATCTTCACTTTTGCTATCATTAGAAAGCCCTTAAAAAGTTAAGATAGGAAAGTAAAAGCCATTTTGCTGCATCTTGAACTGTTTTTGCTCAGTAAATGGTCCAAGATAAAAATTCCGATTTTCAATTGTTTATAACTCCCAAACTATTAACTTTAGGTATAGGAATATGAATAGCCAAGATGCTAAGAATTTTATGTAGACTCAAAATATGTAATAAAATATAGGGCGTTCCGTTTAAAAATCAATTTTTGTTCGCTATAATTTTTGGGGCACCCTGTACACACCAAAATATTTTAGAAATATGCAATACTTTGTGTTACATATCACTAAAAAAATCCTGTTAAAAATTTTTTACCGTTTTCGTATAAATCTACTTTGCTCTATCGATGACTCACCCTGTACCTAAAACCAGTGGCGCATTTACCAAAAGGCTGAGTAGGCTGAAGCCTATGGCGGCATTTTTAGGGGGAATTCAATTTTGTACCTAGAATTGAAAGAAATGGAAGAGAACTTTTTTTTTTTTGCTCTTCAAAAATATTTCTGAAGAAAAAAGAAGAAGAAAGGGGCGGCGAAAATATAAAAATAGCCTACGGGCGGCAAATATGTAAATGCGCGTCTGCCTAAAACGTACGTTTTCTAAACATTGTGTGTTATTAGGGTAATTACCCGTACTTAACAGCATTTGTTTCTACCTTTTAAGAAATTGATTGCAGTAGTTCCTCGTGAGACACCGTCTGTATAATGAACTTCATGAATGTAATGAATTAAACATTGTAGTCGGTTCATTACTCTCATTCTATTATACTTAAAATCCTATTTTCGTTGTAAACCGAATAACAACGAACAATAAAATTTATATTCGAGCATTAGTCAGTGCTCTCCAGGAATTATGATGTTTTTCCAGAAAACCATTCTGGCCCCGAATTTAATTCCGGGAATGTACGCTATGCGCTGTTAATCCAGGAAATCTATCTGAAGAAGCGAGGCTAGACGGCGACGCTGACGATTTGGCGACGCTGTTGTTTTTGGTTTTGTTGCTGAAAAACTTATTCTGAAAATGCGATTAGAAAGCGAACTTTAAGGCACGGTTGAATGTATTGTGTATTTTTCATAGTTAAAAACAGTTTTTATCTTTAATAAAAAAAGAGTTACAGATACGAAGTAAAAAGTATGGTATATTTTTTCAAAAGTGTTTTGAAAAATCCAATAAATGAAGTAAATCTGTACTGCCTGCCACACACAAATACTTTGGTTGATCTGTGCAGGTCTAGGGGAACCCGGGAGGCTCCGCCCAACAAATAATGCCGTCCAACGTCATAATTTCTAAACGCAACCTTAAATCGGTCCAATATCTATTACTCAATAAAAAGATTAAAGCTAAAATGGTAAATGCTAGATGATTTGCACTTGGCAAAATCGCTTTTTATCCTTCAATCGCCCAGAAACGTTTTGGATGCAGGTTGATTTAATTTTTCTTCTGTAAAAATTCAAACGGTAGATACTACCTTGCATACGTAGCATTATATTAATTTGTATCATTAATATATCAAAATGTAGGTAATTGATTGTGTTTTACTATGCATTATAAAATATTATGGTTTGTAAGGATTTCAAAGAAAATTGCAGTTAAAGAAAAAAGCGTTTTAGGTAAGTAGGTTTTTAACATTTTCTTGGTAATGACAACAATGTAAATTATCTATAATATTGTTATATAAAATATGATAGAAATAATTAGTTTTTTTATGTTATTTTTATATCCTAATTGGTGAGCGGCCTTGTCCACTCTAAGGTGAGCGGCGAAATTCAACCTATCGGGCATCTCCGCGCATTGGTGGAGTCTTAAAAACCTAAAGTTTTTTACTAAAAATGTTTATCAACGTTTATAACTACTTCGTTAATAATAGAGACCTACATGTTTGTTACTGACACAATATTCAAAATTTGCTAGGTGGGCGGGGCTTCCAGGACCTTTCCTACCTATCGGACGTCTAGCGTGTGTAGGATCATTTTGGTATGCTGGAGAGGTCTTGAGATCAGTGCCGGATTTAAGCATAGGCAACATAGGCAGTTGCCTATGGGCCGCTACCACAAGAGGACCTCCACCACAACACAAAAAAAAGGAAAGGAATTAAAAGGGAAAGTAATGAAGTTCGTCGTTAAATTGGAGAAGTAAGGACCTTTCTTTTTTCTTTGCTCTTCTAAATTTAAAAAATTTTTGGGGCTGTGTAATAAAAATCTTTCATAAAAGGTCCTTTTTTGGTTAGAAAATGGCCACCGAAGCGTAAATCGGGCGCTGCTTGAGATCTTTATATGGTGTCACTAAAAGAAAATGATATTAAATCTTGCTCGCGGGCACAGGTACAACTGTACCTACTAACAGTGATTTATAGGCTAAAGCAGTGATGCCGCACCAATGGCACGCGTGCCCAAGTTGGCACGCGACGTAAAAATAAGGGCACGCGAGTAGACATCTTTTAACAATTTTTGTATAAAAATGGCATGAAAATACGGAATGGTTCGACACCACTGGGCTAAAGTATATTAATACTTGATTTATACAGTAATAACGGCTATAACTACAAATTGCTCTTGACAGAATGGCGAATGTAAACTAAATAAGTTTAGCAGACAGTTCAAAATAAGTTTCAGAATGAAATTTGATATATTGTTATTTGACATAATTATGGATTGATTGACCTATTCACTTGTTTTCCATTACTTCCGGTTTGACCAAATATTAAAAATTTAAGAAAATAAATTACATAAATAATATAAAAATGTTAAATACTTGGTTCTAGTATATATTTTAAATTTAAAATATGTAAATATGTACAGTTTGTTTAATTACATTTCTTATTATTTAACACACTTTGTAGCGTCATCTAATATACACCTATTTTGAATAGCTGATTTATACCAGTTAAATGAATCTTTCTTAGTTCTAGGCCTTTCCGCTTTGCTGAAGTCAACTTGAACCAAGCCCAGTTTTTGCCTAAAAATTAAAAAATACAGCAAAAATATAGTATATATATATATAAAGCCGGCTACTCATTACGCGGTACTTGGCGAGTACCTTGACTCGGAATATACTTGGCAAGTATTTGTCGAGTTCCAAGTAAGCTAACTTAAGCTAAATTGCGAGTTTTTGAAAAGTACAAGTAAAAAACAAGTAGATTTTAAGGATAAATGAATGTGAAACGACAGTTTTAGCTGCTTTTGTAACAATCAGTTGTGATTTTATTTTATTAAAAAATAGAAGAAAAAAGTGTAAACGTAGAAGGTGGTGGGTTACATCTTTTAACAATAGTAAAGACAGGTATTTTTCTTTTTTGTATATAAAGTGGGGTTGTTACCTGCGCCACTCGACTAGTATCAGCTCTTTTGCATATGGCACCATCAAATAGCTAGTACCCAATATCAGACCACTATTGCTAATTACACCAAAAAAGTTCGAAGTCCTCGAAAAAAAAAACGTTTAAAGACAAAACCACAGCCTAACAACGTGCCGCCTAACAATATTCGACTTAAAATATTAAAACGCAAATACTTACAAAATATGCCAATCGGACTTTGATAGTTATTCCCCGCGACCCTTCAATTCGACTTGCCAAGTAACGCGTAATGTAGCGCCGGTAAATAAATTGCCAAGTCAAGTACTTGGCTCCTTTGACATGTGATTGTTTTCCGCTACAGCTCGGGAAGTGCAAGTAACTTGCCAAGTCTAAACGAGTCGTCGTATACACTACTTGCTACTTACCAAGTACTTGGCAAGTACTGCGGAGTGAGTAGCAGGCTTAAGACAAATTAATGTATTCGTAAAAAATCGGTTTGAAATGTTTATTTTTTTTTCATAAGTTACGATCAGAAACAAAAAGGACCGTTATCCATCACACAGAATAAAATATATTTTTTATTAAATATAATACAGTGTGTCTACTTAATTTGGCATCGTATGGAAAACTTTTTAATACAAATTTTTTATTTAGTTTTACCAAAAATTAGTTTAAATGTTCTGCATGGTTCAAAACCTAAAAAAATTTTTGCTTAACACTTTGACTCCCGCCTATTCACGGAAGAAACTTTACTAGAAACCACATAAAGATAACTAAGGCATTTGAAAATAATCAATAGGCTTTAATTTAGAGAAATGTTATGTGTTTTTTGTTTAAAATATTAAGAAAAAAACATGGGCAAATTTCTTCTCTATAGAGTTACATAATACGGGTGCTGGTAACCAAACTGCAAAGAGCATAATATCAAATAGGACCCATAAACTCGTATTATATACTAAAAGTATTTCTATCATTGTGCTTTCCTCGCCTCAGGTTCACCATCACTATTCATAGCACCCACAAAAAAACACAGCCAAAACCTACTAGCTTACTAAAATACAAGTCTAAACGCGTGGATCACTCCAAATGATGCATTCCCGCTTCTTCTTATAGCTGGCCAAATGTTTAAGTACACCCTGGCGCCATCTACATAATATGCCTTCAACCAGAGCCAAAAAATAAATTGAGTTGTTTCTTTAGCCCAAAACGAATAAACCAAAATCTCCAAGCAGACCGAACGATCTTTTGATAACGTTAAAATACATTAGATTGACCGTGCAATATATTGCACGCGGTCTCTTAGGGTAGAATAATGATGTGCGATATATTGCACGGCGGGAGTCAAAGTGTTAAGAGTAGATAAATTTTCCGTTCTTTATAAAAAAAGTTGTGTAAAATTAAAAACATCTATTAGAGATGCAAAGTTATTCAATTACAAAAAGAAAAAAATAAGTGACAATGGTGACCAATTAACTTTGTACAGGGTGGGCAAAATTGGGCGTTTTTATAGGCTATCTTAGTTATCACTAAAGTTATTAAAAAACCGATGTAGGTGTTATGGGCTCGATTTTGGAGAAACTTAAAATAGCGTAGTTATAATTTTAATAAAATTATTTATCTAAGAGATACGAGGGGAAATGGAACAGTTGTCGTTTTTGATTTTATCCTATATATCCTTTAATATAAAAAGTAGCAAAAACCATAAGGACAATTTTTGTTGAACTTTTAAGGTAAAATCTACATGAAGTATTTGATTTTTCATACAGGGTTGCTTTAAAAAGTTACGATACCAATTTGTGTTTTTCTTATAGAACACCCTGTATATTTTTTTCCAATAAATAGTCCTTGTCACTACAATAACAAATATATATAACATAGTATGATTACCTTTAACAGTTTTTTTAAATATTTAAATTTTAATATTTGTTTTTGAGGGTACCCCGTATTAACACCTTCTTTTACAAAATTATTTTTAATTAATAATTAAATGTAATAATTAAGTTTTTATGATTTATACTAATCCTGATATACTCTTGAAAGTATAAATACAGTCAGTGTCGCATTTATATATTTGCCGCCCGTAGGCTATTAATTTTAGCCGCCCCTCATTCTTTTTCTTTTTTATTGAGAAACAATTTTCAAGAGCAAAAAAGAAGGTCCCCACTTTCATTTCTACGTACAAGATGATAATCGACATCAACTACTAAAGAATTTATGAAGTACAAAATCTGCCGCCACCTAAAAACGCCGCCGTAGGCTCCAGCCTACTCAGCCTGCTGGTAAATGCGTCACTGAACACAGTAAAAAATATGCTTTTAAATGTTTAAACACAATAAACAAACATTAATACCTACATATGTATATCCTCAACAGTAAAATGTTTCTGTTTTTCTTAATGTAATTTAATAAGATTAAACCTCTTTTAAGACTTATTTTAATAAAAAAACATACCAAATTTAAGCTATGTTAACAAGAACGCTACAAATACAATAAAATATTACCTCTTTTAAAAATATGCTACAGGCTAGGAGGCTAAAAAAATGATATAACACCTGATAACCTAGTGGCATCATCCCCATATAACCAAATTTAAAAAGTTAGAAAATAATTTAAAAGAATTTTGTTCTTTAAAAAAAAATTTTTTACTATCTTTATACTTTTAAGAGGATATTAAGGTTGGTATAAATTATAAACAAACTCCCAAATATTATATTCAATTATTAATTTAAAAATATTATAGTAAAAGAAGGTGTTTATACGTGGTGCACTCAAAAACTAATATTGAAATATAAATATTTTAAGAATTATAAGAGATAATTATACTATGTTAAATATATTTGTTATTGTGGTGACAGGGACTATTAATAAGTAAAAAATATACAGGGTATCTATTAGAAAAACATCAAGTTGGCATCGTAACTTTTTGGCCCAACCCTGTATAAAAAAATAAATAATTTCGGTAGATTCTACCTAAAAGTTGTACAAAAAATGCTTTAAGGGTTTTTTGCTTATTTTATATTGAAGGATATATAGGGTATAATTAATATAAAACACACTTTTTAATAAACTTTTCATAATATTTTATATTTTATATTTATAATAATAAAATTAAAATATTTTATTTATTTAATTTTGGACTTACAAACTAAGTGTTTTAGGCACGAAATAATTACCTAGTATAAATAAAGTTAATCTTAGATCTAATTTAAAAATATAGAGGTAATAAAAATCCTTATTTACATAAATATAAGGGGATACTCACTTCACGCCCTCGGATCTGTCAAAGCGACTTTTGAAAGACAAACCAAGATATAAGGTTTGTTCCTACAACAGTTGGATACCGTTTGCACACTGTCAGAGGCATGCGCACGAGACAAAATCTGACTGATTTCACCTCTTGCGCATGAGCCTGACTGTTTGCAAACGGTTTTCGGCTGCTGTAGAAACAAACCTATCAACGCATGTTTGCGCCATTTGTTACCGCGCATCACATATATGTAATTTTTCTCTCCCCTTTGAACGAAAGTTAAAAATAAAAGAAAATACACCTACATTCTAAACATATTAATAAGAAAAAATAAAAAAAGTTAAAAGTTCGGAGTTTCTACAGATGAACTATAAAGGGATGCATATATTTAACTTTGTGACGCTCAAGGTACCTACTTATTTTTTGTTTTTGGGCTGGCTTAAGGACAGGAACATAGTTAAACTTGGTTGAAAAAATACTTTAATAACCGTAAGTATTCTCGCTTCTTAGTTTATTTATTAAAATTTAATTGGAAATATTCGTTTCGAACTATGTTTTTTTACATTAACTAATAAAGAAATACTTACGTGTATCCATGAGCCCATTCAAGATTATCCAGTAAACTCCATACTGTGTAGCCAGTGACTTTTACACCATCAGTCAATTTAGCATCTAAAAGTGCGCTTAAATATTGCTAAAAATAAAAATTTTATAAGATTCAGTCATAGTCAGCTATATAAAAGGACATCTTATCCTTTTTGTGATAATATATATATATATATATATATATATATATATATATATATATATATATATATATATATATATATATATATATATATATATATATATATATATATATATATATATATATATATATATATATATATATATATATATATATATATATATATATATATTTCCTTAAACCATTTCTTATAATTACTTTTGATTACTTTGTTTCTTGGGATTGAGGTTTTTTTTTATTAATAAAACAATAATTTACATTTTCTGACGTTTCGCCTTACATGGAAGGCTTTTTCAAAGATCTATTTATTTATTTTAATGATAGTCTTTTGGCATGTTCCTACAAAATAACAAACGAGTTAAAACAATAATAATTATTTACAAAATATTAAATGGATGATTTTTTTACATTTAAATTTCTTATATTTATATAATAAAACTGACACAAAGGTAGACATAAGACAATCAAAATTATATTTTAAAAACATTAAACTAATAAAATAAAATAATGGGATACGCACCTTGAAAACATACCTTTTATATTAGATATTTATTAGACATTAATGCAATATTTTTTGTTGGTAGTCGGCAGGATAAGAATTTCAGTTGATTTTTTTATTAACTTAAAAAATTGTGTTAATACGGTTTCAAAAAATGTAATCTTAATCCTATGTAGTGCAGATAATTATGTTATGTTTGAGATAGATACTTTTATTATTTTATTAAATTGTAATAAATTTGACTTAAGTTTTCAATGTCTTTTTTGTTGTTTACACAATTTTTTTCTTTTTTTATATGGATCATTTCCTTTACCATTAGTTTTTGGTATTTTTTATCTTGATCAAGTATTTTTGTTTCTGTGTAATTAAAAGAATGTTTTGTTTCAATTTCGTGTTTATGTAAAGCTGTAGATGCATTTTTTGGTATTTGTGACCATTTAATCTGTTGTTTAGATGTTGGGTAGTCATACCAATGTATTTTTTTTAATTTGAGCAAGGGATGGAATAAACGACATTTGATTTTTTCTTTTGGGGTGTTTGACTTTTTAATCTTGTAAAAAATATACATATATATATATATATATATATATATATATATATATATATATATATGTCCTTTTGTTTTTTGATATAGTGTAATTAAAAATAATAATAAAAAAAATTACATGAATACCGTCACAATTTTTTATTTACCTTGTTTGCATGAAAAGTTTATAGTATGTAAAATCTAGATAATGCCACAACAGGGTTGGCTACATATTTTCCTGGCCTAATAAGGGTATGTATTTACCGTTATTATTATTATTTTTTAATCAATCATGTAAATATAGACTTCTTTATTACGAATCGTATAGGGTTGGCCTTTAAAATCCTGGCCTAAGTTAGGGTTGACGCAATTTAAAGTTTTTAAGGCTACTTGACGGGTTTAAAGAAAATAGTTTTTAAAAATTCTATTTTTTTAAATCCCTACTTAGTTTAGAACAAATTTAATTTCCTAACTTTTTTATTTGATGTAGGTACGGTTTTTGCGTAAATAAATAGAAATATATAGATATAATAGATTCGTAATAAAAAAATCTATAATATTTACGTGTTTGATTAAAAAAGAATAACGGTAAACAAATACCCTTATGTTAGCTATTAATACCTAGATGGCAGATATTAGGCCAAGGAAAAGGTAGCCAACCCTGTTGTGGATGAAGCTACAGTGACAACAGAGGACTCAGTGTTGTTTCTGGGTATACAGCTAGATCACCGTCTGGACTGGAAAGCCCATGTTGATGGCGTGTGCACGAGTGTGACAAAGTGCTGTTATGCATTAAGAATGATTGTCGAAAGTGTAAGTCTTGAAGCTGCTCTAACTTTCTATCATTCGTGCATATTGTCAAGAATTAGGTATGGTATTATCTTTTGGGGTAACTCTGTTCAGGTGGGTAGAGTGCAGATTCTGCAGAAGAGATGTCTAAGGGTGCTTTTTAATTTGGGGTGGAGGGAAAGTTGTAGGCCAATATTTAAGAACAAACATCTTTTAACTGTAATTGGAATTTATGTTGTCGAAGCAATAAAGTTCATGACTGATAATAAGCACTTATTCAAAAATAATGAAAGACAGCATAGTTACAACACAAGAAATAAACAGAACCTCCAAACAAATTCTACTAAATACAGTTTTGTTGAGAAAAATGTCCATTCTTGTTTAATTCGAATATGGAATACATTTCCTTTAAATGCAAGAAATCTTCCAAAAATAAAACTGCTGCAAAAAACAAAGAATTACCTTTGTGATATTCCTTGCTATACCTACTTTGGAAGAATTCTTGAACAACTTCAATAAAGATTATTTTGCCTAAGCATGCGTTCTAATTTGTTATTTTAATTTCATTTTAAATGTATTTTTGTGTATTATGTCTAGTCTCTGCTTGTATTGTTATATTGATTTTTTAATTTTATTGTGATATTAGTTTTAAGAATATTTGACACGTTCTATACGCCAAGGGGCGTAATTATTATTGTTAACATGATAATATATATGGAACAAATAAAGTTTATGACTATGACTATGACTATATCTACATAATATGTTATATAACGATATACCAAATTTCAACTTTCTATAGTAAAAGATAAAAAAGTTATAGAGGGGAACGACCAGTGAGAAACACCCGGTATAATCATGTAAGTGTAAGTGTTAATAATAACAAATTATTTTAAAAATGCAGGGCTAAATTCATTTTTTCCTTTGTTTCGTAGCTTACACCACAAGTAAAAACTTCATCAATCAAGACAGAATTAACTGACATGACTTAATGTACCTTCCTGTGTGCCCTCAAAGAATACATACAGGGTGTTCATTTAAAAACTTTCCACTCAAGTTATCTTCGAAACGAGACACGTTAGGTACATCTAACTTTATTAGTTTTGGAAATATGACCATCCAAATCAGGTATTTAGGTAATTTTTAAAGTACCGCCATTTTGTAATAGGTGAAGATATTGACTTCATATTCTAGGGTTATAAAGTACTCGTCAGGAGCTTTAAAATGATGTATCACTCGACCCGCCTTCTCATTTAAGATTTTTGGGGTGGTGGCCCTGGTGGTTAAGGGGTTAAAGGGGCGCCGTTTAATTTTTTGTAAAAACGTTCCCCCTCAATAAATATCTTGACGTGTTTCGGCGATTTTCTCAAATCTGTCTCGTTTCGAAGATAACTTGAGTGGAAAGTTTTCAAATGAACACCGGTATAATGCATATAATTAAGTATAAAAATAAGTATTTTAGTACTATTTAAATAGAACATAAGAAAATCTAATTTTCTCAAATAAGCTGAAAGTCGATAATCTCTTTTTTAGTGTACCCCTCAATCACTATTTCATTTATAACTGCCATCGTTGGATTTACAATTTTCCTATTCATTTATTGTTATTTAATAATAAAAAAAAATACCTGTATGTAAGTACTTCTTTCTTTATCCGTTATAGCTCCATTTTTATCAGCCCATCCGTTTTCGGCAACAAAAATTTCTGGATGCCCATACGTTTTATGTACATAATTAAGCAAACTCCTGAAACCCGAAGGTACCAAGTGAACCCAATCGACATTGCTTGGCCAAGATGGGTTCACGGACAAAGTAGTTCCTAAAATAATTATTTACTTACTTAGTTTAAGGAACAAACACTAATATAAGTGCTTTTGAAAACAAGTCTCTGTATGTACAGAGTGGCGCCTTTTCGTTGACCATTGCGGTTATAGCGAACCAGAACAAATCCGATTGCGCAATCTCGATTTTAATTTTTTAAACAAATTCAAAGGTAAAAGCAAACCATGGCTAACCATGTGGGGTGTTTTTTAAATTTTGTCTATTTGGCCAGGCACTTAAACCTCGTTTGATATTAGAGATGGAAGAAAAATTTAAATAGAAAAGCTTTCGGGATTTTAACGTAGAATTCAGTGGCGTACCTACATTTTTTCCATTGACTTTAATTTTGAAGTTATAACACAAAGTTTTTAAATGACACGCTATTTTCAGTGTGCAATACTAAATAATTAATAGTTTAAAAAACTAAAAAACACGCTTTTATATGCAACCGAACTAAAAATTAGAAAATAATTTTTCATTAAAAAAATATTGTCATTTCATAGTAAAAAGCGTGGGGTGCATTTTACTATTTTTTCATAACTTTTCCATCATAGATATTGGCAAATATAATAATTATAACATTTAATATATTAAACACCCCACGCTTTTTACTATGAAATGACAATATTTTTTTTAATGAAAAATTATTTTCTAATTTTTAGTTCGGTTGCATATAAAAGCGTGTTTTTTTAGTTTTTTAAACTATTAATTATTTTTCATTTTTTAGTTTTTGCTACTCTTGACAAAATGGCGAAAAAATTTTTTAGTGAACAAGAGTAGCAAAGTTTGTAATGTTTCCAACAGATTGCAACCCACTAAAAAATTTCTTCTCCATTTAGTAGCAAAGTTTGAAATGTTGCCAACAGATGGCAACCCAGTCAAAGTTTGGAATGTTGCCAACAGATGGCAACCCACTAAAAAATTTCTTCTCCATTGAGTGGCAAAGTTTGAAATATTGCCAACAGATGGCAACCCAGGTGTTGTTTTTATAATATAATGGAATTTTTTTTTCCTGGCGATTAAAAACAAGATAACGGGATACTTTTTGCAGATTATTGCATTGTCATGGGTCATTAATAAGTGTGCAAAGTTTCAAAGAAATCGAATAGCTGGAAATTGGTTAAAATTAGGCTCAAAGATTCCGTTACAAACATAGCCAGATGGATAGTTACAACCCAAGTTAATAAAAGCGTGTTAAAAAGCATAAAATTTTAATCATTTTTAATTTAAATATTAGTTGATTTTTTATTTTATTTTTTAACTTGAATTTAACTTGACAAAGGTGGCAGACTTGCCACCCAAAACGTCGTTTTTTAATAAGAGTTTTTGGGTTTTTGGGGGTTTTTCTTTATTTTGTTTCAGGCAACCGCCCAGTTCATAGGGGTCAATAGGGCTGAACAGGGTCAGCTCGTATACTCCGGAACCAGGACCGATGCGGTCCCATTCTTTTCAGGCGTGTACCCAACAAAAAGGCCATCCAATAAATAAATCAGCCTTACCAATATAGGGAATATCTTCCCCACATTTGATATATTTATCTTTTATAGTTTTAAAAATATGACTATTTAAATCCAAAAATAGTAGATATACGTTATACGTTGTTATATTCCTTTAAGTTTTTACTATACCCTGTAAGGTCAACGAAAAGGCGCCACCCAGTACAGGGTGTCCCATTTTGGTTGCAACTGCGGGGTATCTCAGTTATTATTAAAGATAGAATCTTGCGGTTTTTGCGAACCTAACCTAATTTTTTGTAAAACAAAAGATGCCATAAATAAAGCCATCATAGCCATTTTAGTTTCTGAGCGACAGGGCGATTTTGGAAGGTTTACATTTTCGGTTACCCCTTGTACTATTATTTTTGAAATATTAATCAATGATTTTTTTCATGGAACACCCTGTATTTTTATCCAAAAATTAATTTTGTTTTTACATGCTTTTAAAAATATATAACACTATGGGTTTGTTGTCATAAACAACGACAAAATTTTCAAATTTCATATTTCATATCCAAAATTTTGCAGTAGGTCAGGCGAACAAATCTGTAGGGGTGCTAACGTCACAACTTTCGAAATTATATTTTGCTATTAAACTTTATAGGATTTTTCTTTTGTTATATAGATCCAGGTTAGTAGCACTTTCTTGAGCAAAATTTTTAATTAATTAGTCCCAGTTGTACAAAGCAACTCAGTTCTACCAAAGACAATTGTAGTTCCACTATAGACTCCCAGAACAGAACAGTGCTAAATTTTTGGTCATCAGTTTGGACGCTGGCTTGGCTGAATTTATGAAGCGGCAAATTATACGTACTGTTTACGTGTGTACTCGATGGATACCCGCTTCATAAATTCCACAAAGCGAGCGTCCAAGCTGATGACCAAAAATTTAGCATTGTTCTGGGTGTCTATAGTGAAACTCCAATTGTCTTTGATTCTACTGAACTGAGGTCAGGCCTTTGAACTTTTGGTAAAATCTTAATTTTTTCAATTCCTTGACACTGACAGCCAACGACGTATGGACCAGGTTTGTTTACGTTTGAGTTGTTGTCATCAATACATTACAGTAACAACGCTAAAATGCGGTTTGCCAAATTTAATTTTTCCACTCTAAACTTACTAACCACAAGTATTTGTTGGATAAGCCTCTATATTAAAGAATTTTGTAATATAACTTTTTAAATAAACAATACATATGCTTTTATCAATTTTAGCTATATTAATAAAAAAATATGCTCAAATATTATAAGTTATTATCTTTTTAAAAAAGCAAAATTCTGAAAATACGTGATTATTTGTTAATCCTGGCAACGCCGCCCAGGGATTCTTACTCCATTGTAAATAAAACAAGAATGAACTTTTCCTAAACGCTTGTGGGTGACGCCCCCTTTGCTTTGTCATTTCTGTTGGTTTCTGTCATTTGACAATTTGGAAAGCCAAAAGTGATCAAATAAAGCTTATAATGCGTTTTTTTGTGTATTTTCTGGTGTTTGTTGGTGATTAAAAAGTGTTTTTAAAGACAATATGGGTAGGCAGTGCTTTGTTTGTAGAAGGGTAGACTATTCATTTCCGCACCTCACTTTTCACAGGTAAATAGAGACCAACATCGTTGGGTGCATACTATCGACCAAGCTTGCCTCACCCCCTTTGCCTATTAGGATTGTTGGCTTAATGTTTATCATAAAATTATGAATGAATCGCTGGGTCCATACGTCGTTGCTGACAGCAATATTAAGATTTTACGAAAAGTTCAAAGGCCTGACCTCAGTTCAGTAGAATTGAGTTTAAACCTGCTATGTACAACTGGGCCTTAATGGTTTCAAAAAATGATTTTTTAAATTTATTGTTAGCATAATCTCTTTTGCTCATTTTGTCATTCAAGTTAAGTTTTACTATTCTTATATATAAAAAAGATAAAATTGCTTAATTTTTTTTCAAAAAATATAATGTATATCCCACCTGTGCAATAATTTATTTTAAAAGTATGGGTAGCGCGGATATGTGCTATAAAAATAATTAGACTATATAATAAAAAGACTTTAAAAAGTTTAACAGTAACTTGAAGCAACGCATTTCCGGACAAATTTTTTTCTTAATAATTTTTAATAAAATTAGCTTATTATAGGCCCTTAATTTTTGTTTTGAATCTGCCCTTAGATTTTTCTACCAAAATTCGGTAACACCTTGTATAATATAATTACAAATTACCTTTGTCGTTGAAAAAGCTTACATCAGCTACATTAATATTTTCATCCCACTTGTTTTTATGTGCCACTAAAAATGTTGAATACCTAAAAATTAAAATATAAAATACAAACCGTGCAAAAAAAGGCTACCACAAATTTCTGAAACTAAAATATGACGATCTAACCCAACTTACTTTAGTCCTAAAGCTGCTAATTTTGGAGATACAGGGTGTTAAAATTTATTTTTGTTATAGTTTGTTATAAATAATTTTGTCAGTAATAGGTGTATTGTCGCAATATTTGGCTGAAAAGGGTTTTGAGAGGTGAAAAGGTTAGAATCTGTTATTATTTTTCGATTTTAAACTCTAGAGGGCGCCACCTGTCGTATCGAGCACAAATTAAAAACGACATAACTTTTTTGAAGCATTCCCCAAGCAGCAAGCTGACGTCATTTTTTAGTTATTTTTGGTCATAAAACGTCATCAGACCAAAATTATGACGTCATTTTAATGACGTGTTTTTGGCGTCGTTGAAATGACGTCTTTTTCGTCATACTAGCTCATAAAAATCTAATGACGCCATGTTTAGAAAACCCGCCAGAAAAATTTTGTGACATTATATGATTCGTGCCAAAATCCAACCAAAATATTCATCAATTTTAGGCGTTCAACCAATTATAACCGCGGTAATAATTGGTGACAACTTTGACATATAATACATTGTTTAAACGTCAACATAACCGATTGGTAAATACCGTTTTAGAATTGGTTCTTCGCCTAAAATTAATGATTATATAAGAGAAAAATAAGACTAATAATTATACAAAATTTAAATAGGAAAAAACTAGTGGACAATAAACTACTACATTTATTCAACATCTTCGCTTCTTATGGGAAATTTTTTAAGCTTGTTGTTATCGCCTACACCGTACCGATGAGAACCAAAATGGCTCGAGACCGGTCTGCTATTGGACATTTCAATAGGCTTTGAAAGAAATACCTTCGGCTAGTGTAAAAATCTGCATCTCCAGATTGGACAGTGTCCCGAGAGATGCGATCTTGCAGTGCAAGGAAATTGCAAGCATGTTTACTCCATAATTAAAAATATTTCACCAAATAAAATATCATATCATTTTAGCTTTTGAAGAAAAAAGGTATACGCGTCAATTTTTTGTCATCTTAAAGACGTCATTATGACGTCATTAACGGGGCGTCTTTTGTCTGTGACTTAGGGAGGTTATTTTAACGTCATTTTGTCATCTTATGACTGCTTGCTGACCAACAATGACTAAAAAGAGACGTCAATAAGACGTCAGCTTGCTGCTTGGGTCAATATGTAGCTTAAAAATAAGTCGATTTTAAAATGAAAAGTTCAAAGAAATCTATGACCTAAATGGCTTAACTTTTAATATACGGGGTGGTAAAGTTTTTAAAAAATAAGCTTTTTTATTAGAATGTAATTTTTAGATCAGGATATCTTAAAAATGGCTGCTTAAATCAATTTTTAATTATTTTGTTATGTTTAACATGTTAAGAAATAATAATGTTAACCCAAAAGTTATGTATTGAGTGTTTTAAAAAAGTAATTTTGTTTCTAATTTGTGCTAGATACGCCAGGTGGCGCTCTTTGAAGTTTTTAATAAAATTGGTAGCAGATTCTAATTTCTTACTCACGATTACCATCTCTAACCAAATATAGTGACAATTACTATAAATAAAAAACTCAAAACCAGAATAAATTTGCGACACTTTGTATCTCCGAAATTCTATACTTTTGTAATAAGGTAAGTTGAATTAGATCGTTATATTTTGGCTTTAGGAATTTGTAGCAGCTACTTGTGCCACCATGTATATAATAATGTATAATTTCTAAATATCCGCTTTAAATGTATACACATTGAATGTATCCCAAATTCCACCCTGTTTGACACATTGTCACAAATTATCAGAATACCCAGATGCGAAACTAAGCGTGTTCGTTTAAATCTCTCACCACTATCATCTCTCCCACTGCGTGGTGGATATACACCCCACGATTTAGTACGTGACCTAATGCTCATCTAGGTGTTATACTTTTGTTGGTATAGAACGTGAGCATAAGTTAGTTAATTGTGTTTAGTTGTTTGGGAACTTTAATGTTTTTTTTATTATTAAAGTATTAGTATAGTGTCTTGTTAAATTTTTTTACCGTTTAATAAGGGATATAAATGTATATATTTATACTGTTCGTCCATCACCGGGAGCGGATCACTTTTTAGATTCCCAAAGGACCACTTGAGGTAAATATAAATGTGATATTTTGTTATATAATAAAGTTATTTTTAATTGGTTCGTACATGTTGATGTGCAGGCTATATTTAATATCACATCAATGTTCACGTAGCCATAATACTTTTTAATATAAAAATGCATTAAAAGTATTTTTTGATGTAGTAAGTTCTATTTACAAAAAAATATGTGCATAATTATGTGGATGGTTTTTCAATATTGGAAACATATTTTTTAGCGCAAAGGTCTGGCTTAAGCCTGCCAGAAGAGAGGATCTTTTGGAAAAATGAATTATAAATTGTGCGGAGATCATTTAATTTTTTTTCTCGTCATCCGCAATAAACGTCTATTTAACACTACCGTGCCAATAATATTTTTCAAACCATTATCATCAAAAAATACAGACAATTCTGAGAACCTTCAAAAAAAAAACTCTTTTTATTAGGTAAATATTAAATAAACCTTAAAAAAGTTATATTTTTTTAACACTATTTAACATAAATACAAAGCTTTTACAAAATACTTAGATATGTTATTGATATTAATCAGTATGTGCCTAAACACAGATAAAATATTTTTTTATTTATAGCCGCACTGCCATTTGAAAGGCTATATTTCAAATAAAAAAAAAAAAGATGTTTTCTCAGTATTTAAAAAATTACATACTCCCAAAATAAAAAAAAACAAATCAATTAGGTTTGGTTATTACTATGGCAACATCTGCATTGCTTTTAAAGACTGCGTCGGGGTTTCTTTAGAAACTTTTGTTACTCTGCTTTCAATTATTCTGTTTCAATCCCCAGTTACACAAAACTTTTTAATACACAATTAAGCTAATAAGACGGCAAGTTTTTAGGCAAGGTTTTTTTTTTTAATGGGTTTTGTTAAACATTCTAAACCCCCATTAGTTTAATCGTTTTTTAAAATGTTTTGTGCAACCAGATATAGACATTTTATTACAAACTGATCTAAACGTGACATCTACTAACAATATTTAACCGTTCAAAGCATAGGTAAGATTCTTAGTTTGTAATATTTTTTAATAAAGAAATATTTAAATTCCCAATTAGTGTATTATTCTTTTGTTCCGTTTTCCCTACATAAAAAAGCTGCATAATTAGTTACTATAAAAGTCTATCTCTCCTTAGCGCCTTGGTGCGGTTTAACCTTTACAAGTTAAACATATTAGTATTCAAACATTGGTGCAGATGTTCCATTTATTCTTTCTCAAGGTCATAGAAACAAGTAAGCGTATTTTGCCGCACTTTCGCATCTATATATTCTGATAATTTGTGACATTGTTCTCACATCTGGGGTATGGCGTCTCCCTCAACCCTCAGCATTCCATTTAAAGAAGAGCTGTTCGCCTTATTAATGATTAATCTTTGCTTACTGTAAAGCTTTCTTCTCTTGCCTATTGTCGAGCTATAGGAAATATATCGCTTTTTTCTAGGTATTTTCCCGACTTCTCTTCCGAGTAATTGTCCAGAATAATTCCTTCACCTGCAGCTCCCATCAAAGAAACTCGTATTGCCACACGTATATCTAAACTTCTCACTTCGTTTGTTTTTGAATCCCTAGGGCTTGGGTTATTATAGCAACTGTGGCTAGTTATACAGGGTGTTACAAATTCGAGGAAGACCATGGGGATCTGGGGAACGGTGAGAGATACAGGGTTGGTCAAATTAAGGCAAAGTTGCGCATTTTCATGCTTAAAAATATTTTGTTTAAAAAATTTAAAAATTTGCAGCCATTTCGGAATTATTCGGAAAATAACCTGGAAATTTTGCGGAACAGATTATATTTTTTACTCGATTTTTCCTGTTCTATAAAATGATGAAATTTAAGATCCGACGTTTTGTCTTTAAGCCACCATCATCAACTTTGTTTCTGTAAATAGGCGGAATATTTGATTTTTAACTTAATAAACTCGTATTTTAATTCTAAATCCAACAACTTACATTTATGCGACGTTTCGAACCAAGAAACCATCATCCACTATTTTTCCATTAAAAATTACGTTTTTATTCCAAAAGATTTTGGAAATTTTCATTTAAAGTCACATAGGAATCAATTTTTTATACTAATTATTCTTCTTCTTATCTATTTATTTATTTATTATTTACCTAACAAGCTACAAGAAAATTAATGTAATTTAAATACATTTACTTATAAGTAATAAAATAAAGCATTTAATTTAATCCAACGACTTTATCAACTTTATCGTAGCCTGTCATAAAAAAATTGCATGCATACTTACCTGCAAACGGTAGTTTTCTCAAACGTTTGGAGAAAAATCTTTATTTGTATTGGCGAAATAATGAATGATGAAAATTCGAAACGTCGCATAAATTTAAAGTGTGATATATTGTTGGATTTAGAATTAAAATACGAGTTAAATTATTTTAAAACCAACTATCTTCTTTCCCTACAGAATCCTCAAGTATTTAATTAGGGTTGTGTTTCCACGGGCCACTTTTAGAAGCTAATATGGACCACAAAAAGTGGTTCTATAGTAGCCGATCCGACCACAAAAATTTTAACATTGTTGAAAAACTAAACTACAAGCTGGCGACAGTCGACCACAGGCCAATCATAGCGACAAACTTAACTTTAAAAAGTGGCCTGAGGAATCACAGCCTAAGTCCCGTGTTAACAAACTTCCTCTAACCTTACTTAAGACACCCATGGAATACTACCATTGCATTTTACTGGCCATGTCATGACACAGGAACATCAACAGGTCTACAAGATCGTGTGGTATCAAGCTTTAGACTTTTTTAGCATTTTATTAATGATGTCGTCTACGCGAACTATCCACAAACAATTATCTAGCTTTCTTTACACGACGTACTAAAGTCATATTCTTATTAGCATTCCGTTTTGCGTTTTAAATTATGAATTTTATAAAAATTATAATTTTTGGAAAAACTTCACTTATAGGTATGAAAATACTAACGTGTTTAGAGCGAAAAAGTCTGAACTTCCATTGATAAGTTTGATTTCGTCATCACTGAATTTGGGTAATCTGGAAGAGGGAAAATTTTCCAATTGACTTCTTTTATCCACAATGTCAATGACAGTTTTAGGCCAGTTTCCAAGGTAAATTGGGTCAGCGTATAAACCAAACTACAACAAAAAACAAATACAATATGCCATACCATGAAACTATTAATAACCTTTGTTTATGAAATTGCTAATATCATTTACTTATTAGCAGTATAATAAGTAAGAAGTTTAAGCAAATATTTTATAAACTATTACTACTATTACTTATTAATGCATGATTTTATATTATTTGACTTAGATCAGAATAGGCAACTAAAAATGCACAAAAAAAACATTAAGTTAATTAATAACTTTGGTTATTCAAATAAGCAGTTTAGACCTGACTTGGATAACAAACGCAGAGCGATGCAGATATCTCTTTCGCAGGATCTTAATTTAATATTGGATTGGGGCGCTAAAAATCTCGTCCATTTTAATGCATCCAAAACACAATCATGTTCCTTGTCGCGAAAAGAGTCATCAAATACTCATCCTCTACTTATGAGCGGCCAAGTTTTACAGAGCAAAGATACCTTTAATCTTGTGATAGTCACATTTGAAAGTAACCTTAACTGGCATAAACACATTGTATCTATAGCCACGGCAGCTTCAAAAAGCTTGGATTTCTCTTTCGAGCCAAAAAGTATTTTTCCCCTTCTAATTTATACACTTTATATGTGTCCCAAATCCGACCTCCCTTGGAATATTGTTCTCATATCTGGGGCATGGCGTCCCCCACAACCCTAAGCATTCTTGATTCTATTCAAAGAAGAGCTATTCGTCTCAGTAATGATCCTTCACTTACAGAAAGGCTTCCCTCTCTTGCACATCGTCGGGCTGTGGGGGATTTATCGCTTTTTTATAGGTACTTCCATAGCTTCTGCTCTGAAGAATTGTCCAGTATAGTTCCTCCACTTACGGTTCCAAACAGAGAAACTCATGGTTCCGCGCGTATTCATCCCTATACGGTCCAACTGGACAGGCCCCGAACTTCCCACTTTGTTCGTTCTTTTATCCCTAGAGTTTCTAGGTTGTGGAACCTGCAGCCCGCGGAGGTCTTTCCTTTCCCCCAAATCTTCAAGTATTTAAGTCCCGTGTCAACAAACTCCCTCTTACCTCGCTTAAGACACCCACGGTACGTTAGTATTTAGGCTTTAAGCCTTCGTGGTTTGTCCAAAGATAAAAAAAGACTTTTTAAAACATGAAACATGTTTATAACATGCTAAATGGCCTAAATTACATTTTAAATATTACAAAAACCATAAAAAATGTTTGAAATTATTTTTAGAATAATGTTAGTAGTGGCTTTTTTGGTGTGGCAGGTAACAGTTTGAAATTGGCTCAGAATCTAAGAAGGCTATGACAGCTTTGTTTGTGGAATATTTTATTTAAAAAAAAAGTATCTCAGATTCACAAAAACCGCAATATTCTATCTTTAGGCAAGGCGCAAATTGTGACACGTATAAAGCCGGTTGTCCATGAGAGCGGTTTTCCGCTCGTAGATGATAATTCAGCGTTGTGCTTTTTCCGCCATTTTCGACGCGGATCCGCAAAAAGTTGAGATGAAGTTAACTTTTTGGGTTTTCCACTAGACTGTGCGGATTTTTCAAATTATTAGCCAGGAACTATAACCTTGAGCTAGTTGATGAGTTGTTGCTTGAAGATAAGACAAAACGTTAAAGATCCATTCTAAATAAAAGAAGTATTATGGACGACATTAACTACACTTATTTCAATTATTTACTTCAGTATGATATTTGGCGAAAAAATGATATTTATACTACTTTCAATAGGTCAAAAAAGACAAAAAAGGAGGCACAGGTTTTGGGTGAAAAAAATTTTTTAGATAGAAAAGTTCATAGCCAATATTATACTTTATTAAAGGAGTTAAGATAACATGATCATAAAAACACTTTAATTATTTAAGAATGTCAAAGGAGCATTGTTATCCATTATCCAATCCAATTGCCATCCCACAGACAGGTAATGATTGACATCTAGTGACCCTCACAATCGTAGTATCAACCAAAGAAAATTCAAACATCAAATCACCATATTCAAAACAAAACGCTTTAATATATTCCGCTACAATGGACGTGTCAGCCGATTTTCTGCGCGTATTTTTAATACGCGGACGGAAAACCGCTCTTATGGACAGCCGGCTTAACGCTTGCGACGGGACGCAGCACAGCACGTACTTTTGTATCTTATTTATTCTATTTCTATTTTTTTTTCTTGGTTTTGGTCCCTTCAGGTCCAATCCACCACTCTCCCCTTCCGGTCTATGCTTTCCAGGGCTTGGTCGGCGGAACATCTGGATAATCGAGCTCGTAGCTCCCAGAAATTCCAAAAAGAAAACAAATAATTCAACGTTCGATGCAATGCATAAATTGTCGACTGTCAAACCAAGATCTGCTACTGGTGTTACGTATAACCTTCACTTTCACTACTGACAGTTCCCATGGCACGCCCATCTATTTCCCGCCATTTGATTTTTGTAATTTATGAAATTAAATTATAAAGCGCACGCGTTGAACGCGTCTCAATTTGCGGCTTGCCTTATTCATAGCTAAGATAACCCACAATTGAAACCAAAGAGGAACACTCTGTACAAGTCATGCAAGTAGGTTGGCTATGAGCTAAAGAAAAAAATTGAAGTAAAAAAACAAACGACATTCGAATTAATCCAACATTATATCCACTTAAAAAATATAATTTTTTCATTTCGGGTGTGTTTTTGGACAAGGTGACGTTTTACCAAATGTTAATTTTGACAGCTTTCATTGTTAGTTAATAATATTTTGACAGGTGTTAATTTCGACAGATGCCATAATTGACACCTGTCAATAATCTTATGTCTTTTTCTTTAATTTTACTTTAACAAAGGTCATTTTTGACATATGCTCAGTTCTGGATTACGGCGCCCCCTCCCAATCTGGCGCTAAAGCGGTCGCTTCATGCTTAATCCGGCGCTGCACATGCTATTTCTAACAGATTTTATTTTGATACTGTGTTTCTTGTTTTTATGCTTTTTAATTAGCTAGTTGTCGATATTTTTTTATTTTTTAAAGTAATATCTTGCGATTTTAGACCACCCTGTATATCATACGACGATTTTTATAATATCTTTTGGCATTTTAGACCAAGCAAATTTTTTTTTGAAATATTAAAAATAAAAAGTGTTAGAGGTACAGTTAAGTCCATCCATTGACACACTGTATTTTCGCAAAGAACTGTATTATCTCTAACTTACCTGAAAAGCGTTTTCTCTCTTAGCTGCTTCTTTATCCTTTTCGCTTGTTGATGCTGGTTCATTCCATGCTGTGTTAATGACAATCGAAACTCGACCTAAAATATAAGCCAACAACCAATTAAGCCATCAATACCCAGCGTAAGATTTATCATACTAAAAACCATAGAAAAAGAAACTAAAAGTTTAACCAAAAATTTTGGAGTTTTCAAACATTATTTTGGAAAAACTAGTTGCATGGTCCAAAAATAATAAATTCAAAATTTTACTCCGGCTGGTAATATACAGGGCGAGTTACAAACAAAATAAAATTAAAGACCAAGAGTAAAGTACATTTATTTTTTAAAATAGAACAAAATTGTATTGGTAAATGTTCTAGAGAATTAAATTTTATGTAAAAATTTAAAGTTAAAGAATAAAATATATATTTTTGTCGATGTTTTACATTATGCATTAAAAGTTTTCAAAATACGTTGCTTAAGCAGCGAATAAAAAAATATTAAAAACAAATTAATTTTCTTTTAAATTTTGCTTTTTCTTACCCATTATTTAAGTTTCATTGCGTAATGTAAAAAATTGACAATAGTAGATATGCTAACGCACCATGGCGGCAATAAGGGTAGTTTTTACTATGTATTTTCATATAGGAGAAATTTCAGGTCCGAAAACACAATTTTGGTGCCATCCCAACCCCTAACGCAAAATTAGAATTTTTATGCCCTAAGTCACCACGTGCTAGATAGGGGTAGTAACCATCGATGACGTCATCACCTATAAATTAAAAAAGTCCGCGGAGCTGGGAGTCGAACCCATGACACCTGGCCACATGCTACTACTACTACTACTTAAAGTGCTTTATTAATCAATTATTTGTATCTTACATCATATATAATACATCTATATACATTATATTTATCTACAGTTTGTCCTTGTTCAGGTTCTGTAGACAGACAAGCCGGGAGGCCGGAGCAGGGTGTTTGGCTCCTGTGGGAACTATATATGATTTTTTGTACAATTTGTACGACGAACTCCGGTGTGACCATTCAAACGTCATTGCAATTTTGATGTGCATAATAAATGCTTATAGAAAATTAGTTTTTCTAAGCTAAGATTAATTTGTTATGTACGGTTTTCGCAGGAAAAAGTGTAAAAACCTGCTTGATTTATTTATTTTCAGGTACATGTAGCGTTGCTACTGAAGTAGCGCGCTTGAGACCATGTCTGTCCGTCCGTCGGGTCACCATGGTTTTTCATTTACTCTGCTTTCATTCTTTATTTTATACATTCGTAATTTACATTCAAACTTATATTGATTTAATGGTGTGTACCAGGTAATTATCTATTATTTACAGTTATTACATATTTGCATATTTTTGTATAGTGTTTGGGTTATAATTGTGTTGTTGTTCATTTGTTACCTCCCTTTGTGTTGTATCTTTTATGGGTTTTATGTTTTTTTTTTTTTTTTTTTTTTTTTTTTAAATGATCTTCTTCAAAATATAAGGGTAGTCTATGGTATAACGGCTTGTGTTTTACTCCATCGCTATGTTTGATATTTATTAGATTGCGTGTTAATTCAGAGGTTGGTGCTTGATTTTTATAGAATTTATTTGATAGGTTGTATATATATTCATCTATGTATTCTATTTGAGCCATATTATGTAAGTCAGCTATTCTTGCATACCTATCGCTTGATGTTATGCACCTTAGTATCTTATTTTGGTACCTCTGCAATCTGGACATTTGTGTGTCAGATATGCAGCTCCATACCGGTGCTGCATATGTAAGCACTGGTCTTATGATTTGTTTATAGACTACCCTTTTATTTTGTGGTGATAATGTAGAGCGTGGCGATAGTATGGCATATAAGCTATGCATCGCTCCATAAGCCTTTTTTAATGTGTGTGTTGTATGTTGTTTAAAGGAGAGTCTTTCATCCAGAACTACTCCTAAATATTTTAAAGTCTTTTGAGGTGTTATATATTTATTATTGTATTTGATCGGTATATTTATTTTATGATTCGTGAACTTTTTGTTATTATTAAACATTCACTCTTACTTTCATTCACCGTAATTTTCCATTTATCATACCATGGTTTTAAGTAGTGGAGGTGGTTCTGTATATGTTGCTTTGCTACGTTAGCCGCAAAAGAATGTGCGTAAATTAGTGCGTCGTCTGCGAATAGTGCCACCTTGGTTGTAGGATATTTAGGTATGTCGGCAGTATACAGATTATATAGCTTTGGTGATAAAACTGTACCCTGAGGTACACCAGCATGTATATACTTGTTATTGGATAGCGCGTTCTCCACTCTTACCTGAAACCTACGATTGCTGATATATGAATGCATGAGTTTGGCAAAGTACATTGGTACTTGGTGTATTTTTATTAATTTAAAAATAAGTCCATTATGCCACACCGTGTCAAAAGCCCTTTTATGTCAAGGGCTAGTAACACTGTGTTTTGTTTTTCATTAATCTTATTTAGTGCCTCTTGGATAACTCTGAATATTAGCAATGTCGTATTATGTAAATCTCTAAATCCGAATTGTTCCGCTGGATAATTGCTTTCAAATATGTGTTTATGTTTTGTTAAGATTGCTTTTTCAGTTGTTTTTGACATGCTGTTCGTAAGTGCAATCGGCCTGTAGGATTCAGGTAAGTTTGGATTTTTTCCGGGTTTTAAAATTGGGATGACTATGGATTCTTTCCATTTATTTGGAAAATGTTGTAAAAGTATAATTGAGTTTATTATATAGGTATACTGCACGACGGTTTTTGTGGGCAAATTTTTTAGGATTATGTATGGGATTTCATCAGGACCGGGTGCTTTATTATTAGGTGATGTTGCTATGATTTTAATTAGTTCCTTCGGCCTGATGAAAATTTTAGAAAGGGTTGAGGGGGATGGGATAAATTTGTGACATCATGGAGTTAACCAAGGTTGTTATGTCATTTTGTTCTTGCGTTTTGTTTGGTTCTGTGTTGCAAATATTTTCTAAAAAGTCTGCTAATATTTCTGCTTTTTGTCCGTCTGTTTGTGGTTCTCCACTACTTAACGTCGGTATTTTGTTGTATTTATTTTTTAGACGCCTGGTAAGTCGCCATAGAGAGTTATCGTGTGTTGATAGCTTCTCTAAGACTTCCCCCAGGCTCTATTTTTGTAGTCGTTTAGTTTTTGTCTGATTGTGTTTTGTATTTCTTGTAATCTCCTTCCGTCTTGTCTTTGTCTGTGACGTTGCCATCTTTTCTTAAATTATTTTTAAATTTGATCAAGTTGGCAACGTCGTCAGGTATTTTGTCTTCTATGTCTTTTTGTTTTTGTTTCTTGGCAATTACGTTTCGTGCGGACTGGATATTTTCTGTTAATGTTTTCACTTGTTGTTCAATTTCCTCTGGTGTGTTTATGTTACTATTTATTATTGTCTTATTGTTCATTAACAATCTGAATTTTCTCCAGTCCGCATTAGCGTAATTCCAAGTTTCAGGTCTACAGTCTGCCGCCCCCTGCCCCTCCCAGTTTAGTAGGAGTGGAAGGTGGTCGGAAGACAGTTCGTCCATTGTTTGTAATTCAGGTAGGTTAAATATGTTTTTGTTTAGTCCTATGTCTATGTAAGAAGGTGTCATTCCATTTGTTGGTTAGCGCTTGGCTAATATTTTCAAAATAAGGGTTGACACCCATACAAATTATATTTAAATATGTTTCTTAGGTCCTAATCTCGCTTTCAAACAAAAATCGTAAATATCGTATGTACTGAAACCAAAATATTTATTTTTTAATTCTTACATTCGTATACTCTTCTTTTAGCGCTCGGCTAATTATTTAAAAATTAGGGCTGATACTCTTACAAATTATATTTAAATATGTTTCCTCGAATTTGTTGCTTTTTTTTAATAACTTGTCTGTCAATCATAACAACGGCTGTGTAAGAACTTTGAGGTTATCTATTTAGGCCCTATTTACTCTCAAATAACATAATTATTTAAAAAATTAGTGTTACTATATATTTATTAAAAATAATTGTTTAAAAAAGAATGACTAAAATCAAACCACTAGAAGCCAAGATATACGTCAAAAACTGTTAAGGCCCTATTTACTCCCAAATAACATATTTATTTTAAAATTAGGTTAATATATTTATTAAAAATAAATTGTTTAAAAAAGAATGACTTAAATCAAACCACTAGAAGCCAAGTTATACGTTAAAAACTGTTAAGGCCCTATTTACACTAAAATAACATAATTATTAAAAATTTTAGTATTAATATTTGTAGATTTATAAAAATTAAATTATTAGCAAAAAGAACAACTAAAATCGGTCTACTAGAAACCAAAATATACGTTAAAAACTGTTAAGGCCCTATTTACTCTCAAATAACATAATTATTAAAAATTAGTGTTAATATATTTATTAAAAATAATTGTTTAAAAAAGAATGACTAAAATCAAACCACTAGAAGCCAAGATATACGTTAAAAACTGTTAAGGCCCTATTTACTCTCAAATAACATAATTATTAAAAATTTTATTATTAATATTTGTAGATTTATAAAAATTAAATTATTAGCAAAAAGAACAACTAAAATCGGTCTACTAGAAACCGAAATATACGTTAAAAACTGTTAAGGCCCTATTTACACTCAAATAACATAATTATTATTAAAAATTTTAGTATTAATATTTGTAGATTTATAAAAATTAAATTATTAGCAAAAAGAATAACTAAAATCGATCTACTAGAAACCGAAATATACGTTAAAAACTATATAAAGATTCATTAGATCCCCGTTTGCCATTTAATTTTCAGATGTTCCAATAGCCTAGTGTTATATGGCGTTGGATTCTTACGCAGGTGGCCTGGTGTCATGGGTTCGACTCCCAGCGCCGGCGAGACTTTTTTAATTTATAGGTGATGACGTCTGGTCCCAATTATACCTCGTTTGGTGTTTTAATTTTCAAATCCCCAATGGCCTAGTGGTATATGGCGTTGGATTCTCACGCATGTGGCCAGGTGTCATGGGTTCGACTCCCAGCTCCGCGGACTTTTTTAATTTATAGGTGATGACGTCATCGATGGTTACTACCGATTATTTATAGTAGTATTATAAGGCCAACGATTACATACGCTGCACCTGTGTGGTCGGGAGTCTCGGACACCCAACTACTCAGGCTGCAGCGTATGCAGAATAAAATTCTTAGAGCTGCCACAAGATCTGGAAGATACATCCGCATTAACGATCTACATGAACTTGCTGAATGTCAAACAATTAAAGAATACATTGTAAATCAAGCAGAAAAATTCTATAGAAACAAAATACATATTTCTGAACTAACAAGAAACGTAGCAGATGTTAGAGTTAATGACAACGTCATACATAAGCCTTTGTTTCGCAGATGCCAATTATATCAAGAACTTATTCCTCCATAAACACAAAAATATTTAAAATTATAACTAACACCCAAAACAAAAAGCATAGCTAAACAACCAATAAGACAAAACTCTCTTATCATACCCCGTCAACTTGGCATTTTGAACAAGACACGCTGCCATTGGTCAATAACTTTGACTATATATATGATGGTTCTCGCCACAACTACAGCATGCATTGGCATTGCACTGCATAATCTTGGGATTCTGTGAATTATTTTACAAAAAATTTTTGAATATAAATCAGGTTTTTTGACTGAGATTTTTCCTGAAATAAATAAATAAGAATAACACTAAATAAACATTGACATATTATTTACACAATTTAGAAAAAACAAAACGAATAACTAAAAAAATGACTTTTTAAGATGGTCGGAAAAAGTCTTCATTACTGCCTGTATGTTTTAATGGGTTTTCCACAGGGTTACCATCAGCCCGCAGGTGGAGGGTTTCTACCCGAGAACCTGGTCAGTGTATCAAGAAAGTGGACCGCCATTTTTAAGATATCACTATGTATTGCTAAACTATTAAAACAATGTATCAACGTTAAATAATAAAAGCTTTTTAAAATTGATTGAATTGATGGTTACTACCCCTATCTAGCACGTGGTGACTTAGGGCATAAAAATTCTAATTTTGCGTTAGGGGTTGGGATGGCACCAAAATTGTGTTTTCGGACCTGAAATTTCTCCTATATAAAAATACATAGTAAAAACTACCCTTATTGCCGCCATGGTGCGTTAGCATATCTACTGACAATTACATTTTTATTTTAATTTCATGCTTTTTTAACTTTAAATTTTGACATAAAATTTAATTTTTACAACATACACTTATACAATTTTGCATTAAAAAAAAAAAAAGTAGTAAGCTCCTAAGCATTTTTAATATTTTTAGTTATAACTTGCCCTGCATAATTCCAATTAGAATAAAATTTAAATTTCGTATTTATTAGTTTTGGACCATGCGATCAGTTTTCCAAAAATTTGGTTTTAAAATTCCAAATTTTTTGGTCCACTTGTAACACCTATCCTGGAATATACTGTATAGTATATACACAGTATACGTTTTTACCCGCCTGTGTATGACAAGGACTTTAGGTTCTCACTGTAGAATAGCAGTTAAAATTTTGAAACTGTGTCGTTTCCTTGTAGTATCTAAAAAAGGTATACAGATTGCAACTTATACTAGGATCAAAAAATTCAAAAAGTTTTCAAGAATATAAGCATAATTTAACCAAATCTGTCCCTAGTTTAATACACAACGTTGCTAGGAAAGACTAGTCTGGGCAGACCAATACGCGGGAAGGGGTTAATGGGGCAATTTCCCCCAGGAGCCCCCAAAAATACCTCTCAAAGATGGGTTGTTTGGTGGAGGTGACGCCTTTTTTTGTTGCACACATGCTTAAGCCATGCTTACCCGGAGACGTTTTTTTCTTGGTTGTCGCCTTTTTGGGCTATTGCCCCCGCCCCAAATCACTATCTGCGTACGGCCCTAAGTCTGAGAGAACACAAAAGAAATGTTTCGATTACAGTTTTAAAAAGAATCATCTCTTTTCTCCAAGCCCAAACTAGATAAAAATCTGTCGATCCTTAAAAACTATTTGAGTGACTCACCTCCTTGTTGTGCCCTAAATTCCTGGTCATATATCCTGTAAGCTTTAGCATGCGCTAGGATACTATTTCGAGCGCATTTGTAAATACCTTCTTCTGGTAGGGTAAATCCTGGGGCGTGTTCACCCGTTGCATAACTAAAAATAAATTATCAACATAAAAATGTTCCTGTAAATCAAAAGGTACCTTAGTTTTGGTCATATTGACTTTTAAAATTTAGCAACGTTGTTAGCGCCTCATTAGACTAATTTGGAAAGATTTACTGCAAAATGACATTGCATAGTTGAGTATTGTTTTACTTTTGGCACTACCCAAGCAGCATCAAAGTTCCGTTAACTGAGAGAGAACTTTGAATAAGTAAATATTACAAAGTTATTACCAATGACCTTTTATCCTTTACAGGAGACGAAACTTGTTTACATTTGATTATGATCAGACATTAAAAATTTCTCCGATTTGACTGGACTATTTGCTTTCAAGATAATTTTGCTTAAGTCATAGGGCAAGCGCTAGTGCCACTTTTGCTATTTTATATTAAAAGTCATGGCTTTTGCCATGCTTGCATTTATTTGTTAATACAATTTTTACTGGTAATACTATATAAGAATATCGTCTAAACTTTAAGGTGATTTGGATATCAGAATTCTATAGTTATTATTATGTTCATATTAAATTATCATTATATTTAATTATTTACAGGTTTTTCTTTTTGTTTTAAATCACGGAAAATTGACTAAACAACCCGACAACGTTGCTACGGGCCATAGCCTCCAAGCGGGCTCGGATTGGCTAGTCTCGTAGCATTTTAATCACTTCTCATGCGCCATTACTCGCAGCGTTGCCTTGTGAGAATAGTTGTTTTGGTGATTTTCTCAGTTTTTCATGTGTCTTATCATGTTTTTGTGTAAATTATTGGACAATATTACCGACAATATGGTTCGTGAATGCCAAGTATGCAAAAAAATAGACTTTTTAAACCCCAATGTGTCATTTCACAAGTAAGTAAACATATGTTTGTTTTCCAATTCATTGGCGTCGCATCGTTGCTGGCGTAGTCTGTTAGAATTTATTTCTTTATGAGATATAGATGAGATAACCTTTGTGTTATTTTATAAATGCTTAAATTCAGTCAAAAACAAAGTGCATATCACAAATATTACCCAAAATCTAAAATGGCAAATTTGGATAGCATAAACAATTTTTAAAATAATTTTCTCATAAATGTAATGAAAGTAAAGTATATTTGTGTCCAGTAATAATAAAAAAATTGAATGCTTGTTCGCTAAAGGATAAAGCATACAAGGCGCTTAGGTCTCGGTACTCTCACGGACAGATTAAATAATTTACATGCATTTTAAAAGAATTACCTTGAATGATGTTTAAATACCATGTAACATATTTGATCGGTCCTTGAGCGTACCGAAACCTGAGCGCCTAGTGTGCTTTGACTTTTATAAATCACGAACTAGTTAGTGCAAATCGGGTATTAACATAATTAGTTAGTTCATTTATAAGTAAAGTATGTGTAGAATGGCGAATGCGCAACCGAATGTAAGGGTTGGTAAAACATCAAGTCTTTTTAAAGGAATGCAGATTATTTTGTATGATTAATAGATTAGAATACTTTTAATACCATAATAATTTGAAATAAAAAGATCATGATTTTCAATCTATTATTTAAAATATTCTGATTTTAGCATGTCTAGTTAGTTACTAACTAAAATTTCTTGGTTCATATTTTACATTGCAAGCACAAAAAATGCCATAAACTAGCAAGCAAAATAAAATGGCGTCTAAAAAATTAGGAATATACGTTTTTAGTAATACAATCTTTTAAATCCTATCTAGTTTTTATTCAATATTTTATTTATTTTTTAAATGTTTATTTCTTTATTTAAAATAAAAAAATAAACACATATAAAAGTGGATTTATCAGTATAAAAAGGGTTAGGCGATGTCTGGGATAATTTTCGCTCATGTTTCTTTACGTCATCTAAATGGCCAATTGGGCTTTAAAAGAAGTTTCTATTTAAAAAATAAATACATAAGACAATCATCAATGTCTATGTCATAAATAATCAGTAACCCCACATTCTTATAAACAAAATGAAGTTTTTTTTTGAGAATGTGAGGTATATTTTTATATCCACGTTATAAAACGTAAAATTATACATACCCAAATCTTATTTAGATAAGTATTACAAGTTTATCTAAAACAATTTTATTTGGTGTTATTTTTACTTATTTTATTATTGCCTTAGAATGGCACACCTCTGGCAATCGAAATGCACTTCGTCATTATATCATTTACAGTGTTGCCAACACAGAGGTATTTGTAAACAAAGGCAAATTATTTTGATTTGTTTTCTTTGTCACACACGTTTGTGTTTTCATGTTTAGTATTTTAATCATGGCAACAAAACAAACGGCATTTTAGCATTGAAAAAACAAGTAATGTTTGATATGTTGTGAATAGTCTAAGGTTATTACTATTAAAGCGACTTACATGATAATTGTCACTACAATATGGAACTTTATAGTTTTAGTACTTTAAAGAAGTTTCTAAAGTACCTGAAATGGAATTGTTATTGGGAAAAATTACTTTAAAGTCGCCTTACCTTTAAAGTTATATTTATTGGTCGCAGTAACTTTGCTGTGTTACTTGTTTATTACGTTAAAGTTTTGAAAACTTTATAGTAGCGTTGAAAGTTACTTCTACGTATTTTCTACTTTAGAAGTTGCTTTAAAGTTATGGATCTTTGTAGTAATAATTGAGGTAAAATTAACTGTCCCGCTACTCTAGAAAGCTACTGTATAGTAGACATTACTTCCCATTTCGTTTTAAAATTACTACAAAGTGAAAATTACTGAACAAAATACTTTGTAGTAACTGCCACTTCTATAAGAAGGTATGATATGTTGTTATATTTTAATTTACGTGGAAATCGTTCCCAAGAATCTAAATCTGGGGAGCTGTTCGGACCAGGCCTAAGTCTTTCCCTTACTAAATATTTGCAGTATTTGGGCCAACATAAAATTTTGTTTTGTTCCGACAAATGTGGTACGATCATAAAATATATGTCATGCTTTTCTTGAGTAGCTACAACTTTAAAAAACAAAACAGACATTTTCCTGTATTAATTGTGGAGATAAGTACGAAAATGATACAACAAACGACACAGAAAATCACTTGTACAAATTATTTTAGTTCCAAATAGAACTTAATATGACATTTGAAACTTAAACGATACTTTTGGAACCATGAAGTCATGTTGTAGTAATTGCAACTTTACAGTTCGAAATATCTATAACTTAATTTCGCAGTTTCCGTTCGTTCTCGATCGTGGTAGGACGTCGGAAGGGAGTCCATGCGGCTCTCATGTGGTATCGTGCATGGAGGATGCAGAAGACGTTCTGGTGCCCCAAGGAAGATAGGAAATTCACAGCTGGACTTTCAGAAGGCATCTGTGAGTGAAGATTCCTATAACCTGATCTTTCCTGTTTGGCGTGCTACACGAGGTGTTTTCCAATGGCGGAGAATGGAGGCGGACGTCGCGGTGGGGGTCAGCACTGAAAGAAACCGGTTATGCGCAAAAACAGTGGCAGTTCCAGAGAAGATGGCCGAAATCCATACCACTTCAGAATTTCAAGACAAACAATAGTAAAAGAATCAGGAATTTCTGGGAGCTACGAGCTCGACTATAAAGATTTTCCCCTAATGAGCTGGTAAATTGGACCGAAAGGGACCAGAGCCAAGAACAAATAAACCAACCAACTTAATTTCGACTTAAAGGTAGGAATTATCTTAAGGTGAAGAAGAACAGTCGCCGATACTACCAACTAAGTGGCAAAGACTTTGAACATCCATTTTAAAGTAAATACTACTTAGAAGTAGTTATTAAAAAAATTGCCAAATTTTCTTGTAAATTTCTTTTGGTACTAAAATAATTAGTTCTTTAATATTTTAGCACAAAAAATGAAAACTAAAGAAAACTACACTCATATAGCTTATAGAAATAATACAAAACTATTTTTCAGTACTATTAAGCAATTTTGCATATTTTTGTCATTTGTCTTCTCAATAACAAAATCTAAAAACATGCATTTGGAGATGGCGCGTTGTTAATTTTCGATGTACCATGATCAAATTTGACAGAAATTTTTTATTCATTTTAGTTTCTTGAATTTGGCAAGGACCAAAAATCAGGGTATTGATCCATATTATTCATGGTTATATTATTATAATATTAATTTCCTCTTCCATTTTCGATGACATTTGATAAAAGAATGATGGAAGATGCTGATAAAATACCATTTTAGTTTGTTAAACAAAGACAAAGCGACTACCGACGACATGTAAAGCAACAAAAGAGTCCACCAAAGGAGTGAGGGCCATGTTGCTGGAACGTGAGCGCGCCGCGTCGTAGCGGTGTAAGTCGCCAGATAGTCGCCGTTACGTATTTATTACCATTAAAATGTGGCCCATTCTAGTTGCAGGCACGTAATAGAATAGTAGTAATTACGTCCCTATTAAAAATAATTGCAACTTTAATGTTTCCAACAAAACTTTCCGGAACGTAAAGGCGACTAAAAATGCTGCTTGGGTATAAATTTAAAAAACACCTGAACAAAAAATCATTCATTTACTTTTAAAGTCAGAAACCTCAGTCACCACTATAAAAAATGTATTTTATCCAACACTTACATATAATATCTACATAATTGATCAGATTTTGAGGATATAAAGTGTACTATAAGTCACTAGTGAGCTAAAGTACCCTTTAGCTCACTAGTGAATTATAGACAATACAAAATTTTGTTGCTGGTGTTGACAATGACAAGTAACAAATAATGGATGACGTTTTCAAATTATTTTCGATATTAAAAACGATTTATACGAAAGTGTTGGATAAAATTTTGTATTAGACACGTGAGTTATTACATATGTTACATAGTTATATGTAATATAACTCACTTTACTAATAAATAACTATTATTGGTTTAAAAAGTCAGTAACCGGAGTTACTTACTAGGTATTTATTAGGTTTGTTCCAGCAGAATGTTGGAAACTTGTTAGCAACAATCGTAAAACGCAGAAATTGTTACAAACATTAGTCAGAAATGTTGGCAACAGTTTTCTGCTGAAACGAAAAATAAATAAGGCGTACATACTGCTTATACGTCAATATAAGAAAGGTTATGTTAAAAATTGTCAGTAATTTTTGAGGAAAGTTTGTTAACTTTTTAAACTGTTTCCAACATCTTAAAACTACTGCTGGAACAACAAACAATTGTATAATGTTAGAAACATGGCACTGCTGGAACGACAAATTTGACGTGCGCAGAATCCGAAGGGTTGCAAACATTTCTGACAGCCTGCTGGAACAAACCCATTATCAATATAAAGTGCCCATGTAAGTGGTTGTCATTATATATGTATTCCATCAAAAATTCTAAAATAAACCAAAAGGTGCAAACACGGATTTGTTGTGTCTGCAGTTTAAGTGTCTAAGAACTTACGTTTTGTGGGTCTATATAAAATTATATGAAACTCTAGATTGTAACTATACTAAGTATTTGTTTCATTTAGGTTTTTAGGCAATGATGCCCATTTTTTTAAGTTGAAGATTTACAATATTAACAAACATTTGGAGGTTTGTATTTAATGATTCACCCCATATGTTAACCTAAAAGAAACTAGAAACCATCTTACCCTAATACACAATAGGTCTGCGGTTCATTTAAAGTAAACCAGTTTTTAACAAGATCCCCGAATTTTTGATAACAAATTCTTGCATATTCCGCAAAATGATCAGCGACGATAGGATTCATCCACCCACCTAGTTGATGAAGGGGAAGAGGTAAGTCCCAATGGTAGAGAGTAACATAGGGAGTTATGCCAGATGCATTTAATGCCTAAAAATTTAAAAAGGTTAAAATCAAAATTAAATTACAAGGTGGTTAGGTTATAAAGGGTGATTTAAATTGAGTTTCCACATTCCAAATATTTTTTGACAACAACATTTCTAAGGACAAAATATTAACAAAACAGTCATGGATTATATCAGTGTGTCCAAGATAAGGATCCTAAGCATGGGAGTCTCAGTACCTATTGGAGATACAACTTAGGTTAAATTAGGAAAAAGTTGTGTTTTTTAAAGCTCATTTACATGCCGTTTAGAAACTTCAACAATGGCCTGCTGAGATATTTGGCAAAAACGAAAATTTGACTATATCGATTTTATTTTTTCTGACTTTATTTAAAGAGATAAAAAAACTAATAACACTTTTTCATTGGCACTTTTTAGCTACTACATGATGGTATTTTTAGATTTTATACTCGACGTTTCGTATTCAAGAATACCATCATCAACATTATTTTTTATATGGCTCGAAAAAAAGTACCCCCTGTATCTGATTTCATTTTTATTACAAATTCAACGATGTATCACATGTCATCTTCAAATTTTTAGTTAAAAGAAAAATTGCATTTTTTCTATTTTTTTAAAGTTATTTTTAAGTAGCCCTTGCAAACAAATGCTTGAAAGTTAATACCTGTTACCGTATCTGTAACATAATTTAATATTATTATAAAATAGTATTTGTCCCTATTACCCTGCTTGTCGAGTTCTTTGTTTTTAGGGCAATTGTTCTTTTTGTTACTGTTGTCTCTATTATTGTTTATTGGTGAATAGCTAATATTATTACGGTCGAATATGCAGGTTGGCCATTATAGCCATGAAGATAGGTTTGACATGCTAACATGCTACATTTTGTGCTGCAAAAATAAATGAAGGTATCATTTTTGCAGTTAATGAATTATGGTAAATACATGAACCTGGTATTTTAGTTCCTAAAATTCCACACCACATATTAAACCCAAAACGTTCTTGATGTTTCGATATTTTCTTAACACGCGAATTTGGTTGAGCTTAGTAATGAGTATTGCGTATAAAGACAACAGTAACAATAAGAACAATTGCTCTAAAAAAACAACTTGACAAACAGGGTAATAACGACAAATACTATTTTATAATAATAATTAATTATGTTGCAGATACGGTAACAGGTATTAACGTCCAAGTATTTGTTTGCAAGGCCTACTTAAAAATAACTTTAAAAAATAGAAAAAATGCAATTTTTCTTTTAAATAAAAATTTAAATATGACATGTGATACATCGTTGAATTTGTAATAAAAAATGGGATCAGTACTAAAACCTTTCTTGCATTTATGATATCGGCGGGCGTATTTTCGACCAGAACCCCTTCATCTACCTGCCCAAGAAAACGAGTCAGATAAGGACATGTACATTTTCGACCAGGGATGTACGGGCCATAAAATGTTTTTGATAAGATTTACCCTTTTATTATTAATTTGTATACCTACCTTACGGTACTACGGTACGGCGCCCGACAGGGTAATTAAAACAGTTTTAGGGAATTATGAATGGTTAGTTCTTGTAAGCAAGTCCTTTTTTTAATTCCTCAATAAAACTAAGACTAATACACACTTTATAAATCCACTTAAGAATTCTATTCCCACCTTTGTCATTAAAATTACCTTTATAAAAATCATTGATTTTTGCCATAATCATAAAAAATTCTTAAATTTCTGCAAAAGCAAACTTTCATAAAAAAATATTTATATATTTCTTAGTTTTGGCGTAAAGAAACTAAAATTTAATATGTAAAAGTCAGACCCAAAAATCGTGTTGACCGAATTAACTTTTATATTCTTAAATAGTACCTGCATCCTTTTGGATGAAATTACATGTGTTTTTAGTACCTGCTCTAAACTTGGTCGAAATTACACCCGCACTATGATATTGTATGGAGTTTTCACGATTTGGAAACAGTAAATACCGGGTAATATGTCGCCGAGCGCGAGCGGTGCAAAACATGGGGAATCCCATATAAATTTTAAGGGGGTTAATTATTGGCTCGCCTGTATATTTAACAAAGAAAATGTAAGAGAACGTTTTAAAGAGACCAATCTCACAAACCCTCGTCCCAAGTTTCGAAACTTTTATTAAACGAATATTGAATTATTCAAGAATTAAGATCAGAGTACTTTTTTTTCGAGCCATATAAAAAAATAAAGTTGATGATGGTTTCTTGAAAACGAAACCTCGCGTATAAAATCTAAAAATACCATCATGTAGTAGCTAAAAAGTGCCAATGAAAAAGTATTATTTGTTTTTTGTATCTCTTTAAATAAAGTCAGAAAAAAATAAAATCGATATAGTCAAATTTTGGTTTTTGCCAAATATCTCAGCAGGTCATGAATTTTTTTAAGGTTTTTTAACGGCATGTAAATAAACTTTATAAAACACAACTTTTTCCTAATTTAACCTAAGCTGTATCACCAATAGGTACTGAGATTCCCATGCTTTAGGATCCTTATCTTCATATCACACTGTATATATACGACCAAACAACGTGATAAAATTATCCAAGCCTATTATGAAAACGGCCAATTATGAAAAAATGCATTTCGTGCTTTACGTGATTTTTTGACACACAAAATCGGCCTTGTGAAATTGAAAAATACAAAACAGATTGTTGAACTAAAAATGCATCCTCAAAAGATGATTGTTAAATGTGTCTGTTGGTTCGAGGTAGTAATTGATCCATTTTTTCCTAGGATCATGCGAGGAATGCTGTTACGATTAATAGCGTTTGCTATCAGAACATAATAACAAAGTTTTTCTGGAAGCAGTTGGAAGATATGACCTTCAAAGATCTGTTGATGGTGCCACCTGTCACATAAGTGTCAAGAAAAATTTTCACGTCTAAATAATTCACGTAACGGCGATATCAATTGGCCATCGCAATCCTCTAAATTAATTTCTTTAGATTATTTTTTTTTGGCGATATCTCAAGAGCAAAGCCTATAAGAATAACCCAAACACCATTGCGGAGCTGAAAGAGGTGATCAGACTCAAAATAACCAATAAATACTTTAAAAAAAAAAAAACAACTTTAAAAACATTAGTAAAAGTAACTAAAAATTTAAAAATAATAAAAAAACTACAAATAAAAAAAAATCGTGTATAAAATATGTTGCCTATTAAGTTTTTAACATGGCGCGCTTGTGGCTGCTCCGGTTGTATCGGTAGCATCGATCTCCGGAGTTAAGCAGTGAAGTGCGCGCCCATAACTTGGATGGGTGACCGGCGTTGTCGGTTTTAGGCAACGGCACGCGGTGTTCTGCTCGGGGGTAAACGAACGGACCGAGCAGCAACCATCCAAGTTATGGAATGAATGGTGTGTGAATGAGAAGGAGTAGGGTCAAGGTACAATAAGCCTTCAGGCTGCAGTGCACCACCTAGGGGGACGGTCGTCGGACCTGGGTGGGACGACCCCGAAAGGGTGAAAGAAAAAAAAAAAAGTTATTAACATTAAGTAGTTGAGCACATGTGTTATTACACATGTGCTCGTGCTAGTCAAACTTCCGATTCGTAAACAAAAGTATCACTTTATGCACCTGTTACACTATATACTATTTAATAATTGTCATTTTTAATTATTTTTTTAATACTTTAAAGGTGGAAAGTCATTTTAAATCATCCTTTTAACAAAACATTTTTTTACAAAAGCTTAATAAAATATTTTATATTTTTTTTTTGAAAAATATACTGTTTGGCTGAAGGACTTCGGTCGAGGGCCATTTGGGCAACCAATGAAAAACTTTTAGTAGTGTTAGTAGACTGTTTTGACAAAAATGTTATAGTACGGGATCCGAATAGGAAGCAACCTTTACCCTTTAGCTTATCGGATAAAAACTATATATTTTTAAGCAAATATGGTATGTTAGCAAATGAATCAGAAATGGGTGTGTTTTTTTTTAATCTTTGGACAAACCCCGAAGGCTAAAAGCCTAAATACTAACGTACCGTGAGTGTCTTCAGTGAGGTAAGAAGGAGTTTGTTGACACGGGACTTAAATACTTGAAGATTTGGGGGAAGGAAAGACCTTCGCGGGCAGCAGGTTCCACAATCTAGAAACTCTAGGGATAAAGAACGAACAAAGTGAGAAATTCGGGGCCTGTCCAGTTGGACCGTATAGGGATGCATACGCGCGGAACCACAAGTTTCTCTGTTGGGAACCGTGAGTGGAGGAACTATACTGAACAATTCTTCAGAGCAGAAGCCATGGAAGTACCTATAAAAAAGCGATAAATCCCCCACAGCCCGACGATGGGCAAGTGAGGGAAGCCTTTCTGTAAGTGAAGGATCGAATAGCTCTTCTTTGAATAGAATCAAGAATGCTTAGGGTTGTGGGGGACGCCATGCCCCAGATATGAGAACAATATTCCAAGGGAGGTCGGATTTGGGACACATATAAAGTGTATAAATTAGAAGCGAAAAAATACTTTTTGGCTCAAAAGAGAAATCCAAGCTTTTTGAAGCTGCCGTGGCTATAGATACAATGTGTTTATGCCAGTTAAGGTTACTTTCAAATGTGACGCCCACAAGATTGAAGGTGTCTTTGCTCTGTAAAACTTGGCAGCTCATAAGTAGAGGATGAGTATTTGATTACTCTTTTCGCGACAAGGAACATGATTGTGTTTTGGATGCAGTAAAATGGACGAGATTTTTGGCGCCACAATCCAATATTAAATTAAGAGCCTGCGAAAGAGATATCTGCATCGCTCTGCGTTTGTTTTCCAAGTCAGGTTTAGTGATGGGTTTAGGAACCTGAAAACTGCAGTGAAGGGTACTATCGTCGGCGAAAGTATGAATGGAATTAATTGTGGACGAGAGAAGGTCCTTGATGTGAAGAAGAAACAGGGACTCCAGCATTTACTTGGTGAAAGCTTGAAGAATGGCCGTCCACAATAACTGATATACGTCGATCAGATAGATAACTAGAGAGCCAAGTACAAAGTTTAGTTAAAAGACCATAGGAAGGAAGTTTTTTAAGAAGTGCGGCATACCAGACCTGGTCAAAAGCTTTGGATATATCAAGAGCAACGATCTGGGACTCACCTAGAAACTCAAGAGACTTATTCCAACAGTGTGATACAAAGAAAAGAAAATCTGCTGTAAATCTTTTGTGGCGAAACCCATACTGCCTGAAATGCCTGTCTAAAATATATTATAAGCTATATATATTTTTTAATATTATTAAAATGTTTGGCCCACCCTGTATATATTCTTCTTTTTTTAATAATTAGTGTATTCCTTTTACCTTGTAGAATCGTTCTCCGAACTGTCAATTATGTCAAGATCGGTTCTACGACATGAAAAAATGTCAAAAAATTGTAAAAGGAACACTTATGGTGTCGTTCCGGGCGGTTCTGGAGCATAAAAGGAATACAGCAAATAATGTTTAACAAATTGACAAGGCGTACTTAATAGTTATTTTCATACCAAGGGCGTAAAATAGCACTTTTACGCCAGCGGATGAAAGTTGCTGCTGTGGGCGTAATAGTTGTTTACGCCAGAGGTGCAAACAATATTTTTGTACTACTGAAATTAATACACAAGCATTCTTTGTAGTTAGGAAAAAATTTCCAGCTTTTAATGTGTAAAATTGTAGTTAGTATACTTTTAAATTAATTCTTGTTTTACCAAAAAAAATGGCGCCTTATTTAATTTTATTATTGTTTTATAAACTTATAAATGTGGGCGTTTTTGATAGTTTTTGTCCTAGAGCGTAAAAGTGCAATTTTACGCCCTCAAATAGGGCCGTACAGAGGCGTATCCAGGAAAAATTTCTGGGGGGCACAAGTAGCCAAAAACTGAAGAGTAACGTTGGCTTATTTTTGGTAATTTTCTAGAAAATGGGAGCAACTCCGATTTTGACGAAATTTGGTATACGGGGTTTTTGGGGCGCTGATCACGAATCTGAAAGAATTATTTGGCGGAAACGTTTCGTTCTCGAGATATCCATCATCAAAGTTCAAATTTGAACTAAGCTTATTTTCACTATATTCCCCTTCTTTTTGCACACAATTCTTGATTTAAAGCTAAAGTGTCACACAATATTTGATTTTCACCTTTTAAAACCCCGTTTTTCTACGGTTTTTAAATTATTTTGGCATTAAACTGCATAGCTATACTTTGAATCATTTTAATCCCAGTTTGCCATGAAGCCCTATGTGTATGTATGGTTGCCGGATTGTCAAAAAAAGCCACGCAATTTAATTTAAAAATAATGTAAAAACCTTGAAAAACGGGGTTTTAAAAGGTGAAAATCAAATATTGTGTGACACGTTAGCTTTAAATCAAGAATTGTGTGCAAAAAGAAGGGGGAATATAGTGAAAATAAGCTTAGTTCAAATTTGAACTTTGATGATGAATATCTTGAGAACGAAACGTTTCCGCCAAATAATTCTTTCAGATTCGTGATTAGCGCCCCAAAAACCCCGTATACCAAATTTCGTCAAAATCGGAGTTGCTCCCATTTTCTAGAAAATTACCTTATTTTTAATAAGTATAGTAGTTCTGCAAAAAATAACGAAGGATGTAGAACACGAAAAAAACATTTGTTAAAATTACTTACAAAAATCTGTAGAAATTAGTAGAATACTCAATAAAAAAATTATTTTAAATAACTATATACATATAGGTTAATCCTAGGCCTAGGGCTCTGGGGGGCACGTGCCCGAGTGCCCCCCTGGATACGCCCCTGGGGCCGTAAAAATGTATTTTACGCCTGGTCGTACAAAAATGACTTTTATATCAAATTGGATATTGTACATTGCTCTAGGTATTTTTTTTAACATAGCCGTACTTCCTTTAAATATGATAAACAATCTTATGTTTTTAATAATACTTTTTTTTGGACTTTCATTATCTTTATTTTTAACCAGTGGCGTTGCGTGACAAAAATTATGCGTAGGCGAAGCAATGTCCGTAAAGCCCTTTTTATAACGAAAAATTATTAAAGAGCAAAAAAAAGGTCCTCAGTTTTTGCGAGGCCCTTTAGACGTAGGCAAAGTTATCCGCATATTTTTGAGGAGCAAAAAAAGGTCCTCCCTTACTTTTTTATTATTTTTTTAACACGTTCTACAGTTTTTTTATTTCGTTATATCACATTCCATACCATCATCTTGCCGCGAGGCCGTAGGCGACCGCCTACACCGCCTACGCCTAGCTACGTTACTGTTTTTAACTGATACACGTCGTTTTAGATAGTGTCTATCTCCAACCGTTTTTAAGTGATAACTGTTATGTATAGAAGGAACAGTTTAAAAATGTAAATTCGGTGCTCTTTGATAAGAAAAAAATAACAAAAAGTTTAAAGCAAATAAATCGGTTTGCTTGTCTTCGCGGCCGCCTTTGCTATATTTCTTTTATGATATGCCGGTTGATGCAGGTGGTCATCGCACTATGGGATAGAAATTCATTTTTTGGACAAAATTCTGAAACTTACCAATCTAACTTAAAATGGAGTGCTTTTTACTGGAAAAATATTATAAATTATTACAAATGCTTTTGGAAACCTAAAACTTATTATATGTTATTATAAATTTATACCCCACTTAACATTATTATTTTTTATTGTACAAAATATACTAAAATGTCAGCTTGTTTGGTTAATACGGTAGTATTCTAATCAATAATCCGATGATTATTATCTCATATGATATACAGGGTACGACAATAGGTATGATTTTTAAAATGAAATACCCTGAATATTATATCACCACCAAAAAATCTTTTAAAATACTACATTTGATGTGTCTATCTCAATTAGTTTCGGAAATATGACCATCCAAATCTGAAAAATAATTTTAAATTATTCTTAGAAGCGTAATAGAGATACATCTTCCAAACTTTTTTATTTTTTAACGTATAACATAAATAAAAAACACTGTTTTGTTGGGTAGATTCTGTAGAATCCATATCTTTCATCAAAATGCTTTTATCTTTTAGGATATACAGTGTAGGACAAAACATATTAAATTTTAAAATGGAAAACCTTGTAAATTATAAAAAAATCTTGTATCTGTCCTTACACTCAAAAGTAGCAAATAGTAGGAAGGCAATTGTAAGTACAAAAACTGATAAAGAAAAAGGTAAAAAATCTTTGACAAAAGTAGCGAGACTGCATCGGAAACACAAATAGTAATCAAGGCTAATAATAAACTAAGGAGATTAAATGTTGTATATTTATGTTTACTTAAAATATATTTTCAAGTTTCTTATTAATCCAATAAAAGTCGTAATATCCTTTTATAATTTTGCGTACATGTAGTTTGGAGTATCTACTTTGAAATACACAGCATGAGCCATTAAAATTTCAAAGTTGCTTTTTGCCAAAATAATGTATTTCTATCCCATAGTGTATCGGCGCGTCGCTGTTAAGGATAGCGGCGCCTTTGTATAAAATAGTCCGATTGCAGGCGGCCTTTTTATGTTTTTTGTATTATTTTCAAAGGGTACCGAATTTGCGCTATTAAAATGTTCTTACTATATGTAACAGTTACCCGATGGTTAAAAGCAATAGTTTTTTAAAATTTTTAACAGCTCGTAGTTTAAAAACTTAGACTTTAGAACATGTCATATAAAGTTTTGTTTGTGGTACCTTTAATATGGTTCTGTAATAATCCACACCCTCCTGATTGATGGTATATTGATTAGGGATTCCCTCAGGAAGAATTCTGCTCCAACTAATGGAGAGTCTGTAGTGACTCACTCCTAATTCCTTGAGTAAGGCAATATCTTTCTCCCACTGGTGATAGGAGTCACAGGCTACATCACCATTGTCCTTATTTTCAATTTTATCTGGGTATGTGTGCATAAACCTGAAAAAAAAATTAAAGTAATATAAAAATAAAGAAATAATTTAACTCTTGCTTTTCAAAAGTTTAAAATTAAATGTTTTTTAAGGATTGGCTAATGATCCATCCCCGTTCCATTTAAATACTAAGAGTAAAAATTATAATTTAAATAATATTAACGGTGTAAGGGTGTCTTAAGAAGCCACTAAGTTTTCCCATGAGATTATATTCTAGTCTAGAGACACTAAGCAGTGTTGTAGCTATGCGTGGGCGTTGTTTTGACATGTTTGTGAATATTTTTGCAGCTTACATTTATAGGTACGTTTTTACTATCATTGTTAGGTATATCGATTGAAAACATGTTTGAAAATAGATGTTTATTGGATAGATTGTAGAAAAAAGCTATGTCTTTAATGGCTTAACTGTTCAGATACATAGTGGTAAAAAATCTGTTTTTTTATCACTCTGTAGCTTAAAAGCCATTTAGGACATAGGTTTATTTAAACTTATTTTATTTAATTCACCTAAGGACTTACACTTAAAAAAATATGCATCTTTTTGAAACATCCTGTATAGCTTTGACTCCTATTCAGAAAGTGTTTTTTAAATCCACATATGAACGGCTGCTTAAGTCACCTTTTTCCAAGTATACCAAGTATACAGTTATTTATTTTAAAATGGTACAAAATACAACGTTTGATTAGAATTTAAAATAAAATAAATAACTGCGTTTTTGCAAGGTTATATGCAACGCGACACTAGATATTTGAACCCCCCTAGTCACATATTGTAACAATACACCTAATATTTAAAAAAAAGAACTAAAACCAGTATAAATATTTAACACCCTGTATCTCCAAAATCATCCACTTTTGGACAAAAGTAAGTTGAGTTAAATCGAAGTATTTTAGCCTCAGAAATCTGTGGTAGCATTTTTACAAACCTTTTTGGGACACCCTGTATTACTTCACGCTGTGCGACTGAAACTAAGACCGGTGGCAAACACAGCATCTTGTGGTCGTCACCAGCGGCGCGGCGACGACCACTACACGCTGCTGGCAAAACTTCTTCATGCAGTTTCAATAGACACGACGCAGACTTGACGGTGGTGGCTCATTTCAACTTCAAGCTGCGGCGGTCTGTTTTGTTGGTGGTAATATCAGAAATTGAAAAAAGTAGCGGCCACCGATAGCGACTGCAAGAGGCCGTGTATAGCGACTTGAAGCGGCTACCGATGAAGACCACCAGTGGGTGTGTTTGCGACCGGCTTAAGGTTTCTTATTAGACCAGAAACTTTACATACCAGTCCCACATGTTCTCTCCTTTGCCGCTTTCATTCCAAGCTCCTTCAATTTGAAAGGCTGCTGTAGCTACACCAAGCGAGACATCATCTGGAATTTTATGATTATTGAGGACCACATCCTCGGCATAGGTAACCCTAAAAACAAATTATTAAAATAATTATTGTACATTATACAGAGCGAAGTGGCAGATCGGTACGAGGCTTAAAAGGCAACCATCAGATATCAAATTGTATCAGTTTCGCCAAAAATATATCTCTTGCTCAAGAGTAAAGTGCCTGTATTTTTGCTTATATCAAAAATTATTATAAAAAAGATGTTTACAATTAAAAATTACTTTTAAATACGCTATTTTGTTTATTTGCAAGATCCATTTATATAATTTTAAATATTTTTTTCGCGATAATCATAAGAATTCTAGTTTGTGCATTAGATATTGCTTTTGTTATGATAAGAGAAAACTTTAAAAGTATATTTAGAACTGTGTTATAAAATTCATTATTATTTAAATGTATTGCACATGTACAACCTTAATTTTCACTACAACCACAGAAAAGAATATGTATTTTTTTGTAATAATTAAATATCTTTTCTTTATAACAATTTTCAATATTAGCAAAAATACAGGTACTTTACTCCATAGCAAACATAACATTTTTGGTCAAACCTCGTAGATGATTGATTCAGTTTGATATATGATGATTGCATTTTTGCATTTGGACCATACAGAAATTTTTATAAAGAATTTTTTTTTCTAAAATTAATCATAAATAAGTTTTCCATCTGGCGCCAACTTACGTAGACATAGGGGAAAGTGGGGTGGATTCATACAAGGGGCACCTACATACATTGAGTTTATCTGAAGTTAGACACGAAGTAAAATAGTAACGTAAGTGGGTGTGCAAAGTTTTTATGTATGTTTACAGACTAGTGAAGTTTCAGAATTTTCGGTGCGGTAAGATTGAGTGCACAACGAACGTGTTTTTGCCACGTAAGTAATTTCATAACGTAATTTTGGACATATTTTATGGCCAGTTACTATTTTTGGATTAATTATTGCTATTTAATCCTAATTATAATAATGCAAAGGCACTAATTTAATGTGTAAATTAATATAGATCAAGATGGTTATCCTATTTCATATTTTTTCATTGATTAGCATGTGATGGGGCAAATTCATACACAAGTATATGGGGCACATTCATACTGTATAAATGTACCCCTGACCCTTTATTAATATTTTTTTAACTTCTATTTTTTGTTACACAGACGATTATGGTTATAAATATTATATAAAGTAGTTTAACTGAAGTAATGGTTTCATTTTTACGGAAAAAAATAGGGTGCTTTATGAACTTTGTGTCTTTGGATGTCAAGGATCAGTTAATTTATCAGACATACTGATGATATTACCACAGATCTTAGGTCATAATCTGTTAATAACATAGGCATAATAATTTTAGGTTTTGTAAGTTAAGGTATTTTTGTGTTAACCAAAGTTTTTTATTTGATATAATTAATAATGTATAAGAAATATATTTTTTTACATTTTGAGATTGTTAGTTTTAATAAATAAAACTGACTAAAATAAAGAATGTTAATAAGTGTCTTTGGTAGATAACTATACATGTAACGTAAAGACCGTTTAATGAGTTATGTTCATATCACGAAACTATTGCGATGTTAAAATAGGCATTAACAGATTTGGATAAAAACTATTTTTTAATTTTGAATTTTACTATTTGCTTTGCATGGTAAAAAAATGTATTTGTGTTTTTTTATAAAGTATGGTATAAAACAATAATAAACAATAATTATAACGAATTAATAGTGAGGTGAAATGTGCTCCTTTGGTTGTATGAATGTACCTCTCTAATGGGGTACATTCATACATTTTGCATTTTTTGTAAAAGTGATATGGAAACTCGCGCATGTAGATTTTCAATAATATTAAGGTTCTACTACAATATAAAATAGTTAAGCTACTAGTGTGTCTTAAATTAAAAGACGGCATTCGACAAAGCAAAATATAAAAACTGTATGAAGCTTCCCCACTTTCCCCTACTGTACATTAAACATATATATTAATAATGGTTATTGACTTATTAAAAAAAAAACAAAGATATTCGTTTCAGACACATAAAATATTACCTAAAGTTTTAGGAAACTTACCCTAAAAGGCAGAGTAAGCCCAGCAAAAAAGTTTGGACTCCATGATTGCTCAATTTTTAATTGAAACTGAGTTAAAATCGTTCCACAAATTTTAATTTTAGGCTTGTCAATATTTACAGTGCAATTATTAAAGATAGATAAATTAAATTTTATCTTTTACCTTTAATATTTTTGAAGGGTCTACAAGTGTTTCCATAGAACTCTAAAACAAAGTGTAAAAACAAATTACAACTAAATTGTGTAATTTTTGGCGACAATATATATTTAAGGACTAATAATTATAAATGCTGTTGTTCCTGGAAAAAATATAAATGGTTTCAGGGCCGATCCTAGATATTCGATCATCGCTCACGTGCAAATTAAAATTGGCCGTCCTTATCAGTACTGCCCATAGATAACCTACATTTAGATCCGCAGTGGCAAGCAGCATTTTTCGGATTTTTACGACCTCGCGCAGTGGGTGGACGAACATGCGCCCTTAAAAGCCGTGGCAAAATACAAACACCGGCACCCCGTACCCTTCGTCCGCGGTCTGACCGTAACGATCATTAGCTACCGTACTTTGAACAGAAAACCAGGACGCCGTCAAGAAATTCTTTCCTATAATGCGAATAGTTTGTTTGGGTCCGGGTGCGTTTACCCTCAACTGGCTTGCGAACAAACCGGTTTTTTCGCCCATGAAATGTAACTTTTGTTTCGCGCAGGTTATAATATTGGCAATCCATCGAGATCAGTGGTACTGCCCCCCAAAAAAGCACGCCAATTTTACTTTTTACCTTTAGTATACCCATAAAATTTTTATTTTTCACATTTCCAAAAAAAGGTTGTTTATCAGAAAAATTTATGTAATCTCAAAAATAATAGCGTTCATAAAAAGTTCATATATTTATATAATCTAATACAGGTGGGTTCAAAACTGACTTTTAAAAATATTATTTTGGAAGGTCAATTACCATCAGATCTAATTTTTTCAAAAGTTTAATCGAATTAAGGATAAAATAACGCTGCTAAAGAGCCACAGACGCTAGGTGTCTAGCGAAAATCGTACATCAAGTTAAAAACATTAAAATATATTTTTTTAATATAATATTTTAGAAAAATGCAGTGCCGTACCACTTTTTTATTAAAAATATATTTACCTTTAACCCCTCATGGACGACACTGGTAAATTATTTTTCTTGTATGCCAAAAAATGGCGTCTGACTTTTAGAAGACGTCCCCCAAATTTTTTAAAAATATCTGGATTGGTATAAAGCTATTATAGAAAAAATATATGTGTATATATATTTTTTTGTAGCAGTTTAAAAACTCTGACATTTAAAAATTTGAAAGTGTGCGCTATCCAGTCTGTCGCTCTTAAATATTACAGATTTTTTAAAAATTCCAGAATATCCTGCAAATTTTTCAGTTAAGTCTAATACAGCTTGTCTACTTAAGTTCGCACCATATGGAAAACTTTTTTATTATTATTTTTACGAAAAAAGGTATTTTTTTATAAAAAATGCTACATGGCCTAAAACCTAAAATGTAATTATCAGATATAATTTTTTTGCAGTATAATGTATGTCAGAAAATATAAATCTTGTTTAAGAGGAAACCTCCTTGATTTTTCATAATCTCGAAAAATTTTATTAGAAAAAGTTGTTTAGGATTCAAAGTACCTTTTAAATACCTATGCAAAAATGAGAAAACTCATTTTAACAATTTTTTTGTTATAACGAGCGATTTGAAAAAGTATGTGTATGTATTTTTAATCCTAAAAATCTTTTCTTAAAAAAAATTAGATATAATTAAAAATAGGGTTACTTTCCTCTTAAGCAAAATTTATATTTTTTGATATACCTCGTATACCACCGCAAAAAATTAATTCTGAAATTGAGATTTTAGACCCTGCAAAACTTTTATAAAGAATACCTTTTTTTATAAAAGTAATAGTAAAAAGTTTTTCATATGGTGCGAACTTAAGTAGACTGTATTTTGCCTTGTTTTAAAACTAATTGGTTATACAAGCATGATTAAGGAATCATTATTTTATCTTTTGCCGACCGAATGCGTCAGTGTTTTGCGATTACGGCGTTGATGAGGTTGTTAAGACTACTAAGTTTTTTTCTACATTGGTGGATACTATTTTGGCCGCCCCTAAATTTAGCCGCCCACGTACAGTGCACGTTTTCGCCCCCGCTAGGATCGGGCCTAAATGGTTTATTAAGTAAATTACGAAAAAAAACTAATTTAATTTGTGTCGTATAATAAGAAATACCAAACATTATAAACACCACTTACAATAAAATTTGCTTCTATACATGCTTGCTTAAGATATTTGATGCAGAGAACATCCTAATAGTCCAAGCGACATGCTTAAAAATCGGACAAGAATTGCAGAGAGCAAGATATTTAGCCTGCGCATTGTGTATAGTATGTATAGAGAAGTAATTTGACCCTCAGCACTGTGATCTTAAATCCAAATGGCGGCCATTTAAAGAATTATCTAAAATATTAAAATATACAGTGTGTCTACGTAAGTTAGCATCGTATGGAAAACTTTTTGATTTTGATTTTACGAAAATTTTTTTATTCTTTATAAAAAGTTGTGCATGGTCCAAAACCAAGAAAGCAACAATCGAATATTAAATTGTATCAGTCACCTAGGAGGTTTTGCCAAAAACGTAATTTTTGCTTATGAGTAAAGTACCTGTATTTTTGTTATATTAAAAATTGTTGTTAAGACAAGATGCTTAGAATTAAAAACTGCTTTTAATTATACAATTTTGTTTATTAAAAAAATGTTTCTTTTTCTGCTTACGGGGTTGTATATAACATACTGTTTAAAACAAGAAGAATGTATAATCCACCAATGTACAAACTTAATTTTTCCTGATTTTCTCAAAAATAATTTTTCCAAAACCAAGGAAGCAACCATCGAATATTAAATTGTATCAGTCACCTAGGAGGTTATGCCAAAAACGTAATTTTTGCTTACGAGTAAAGTACCTTGTATTTTTGTTAATATTAAAAATTGTTGTTAAGAAAAGATGTTTAGAATTAAAAACTGCTTTTAATTATACAATTTTGTTTATTAAAAAATATTTCTTTTTCTGCTTACGGGGTTGTATATTACATACTGTTTAAAACAAGAAGAATGTATAATCCACCAATGTACAAACTTAATTTTTCCTGATTTTCTCAAAAATAATTTTTTTTTTTGGATTCGAAGGTACAAAATTGCATTATTTTTTAAAATTAATTTTTAAATCTAAACATCTTTTCTTTATAATAATTTGCGATATTAGCAAAAATAAAGGTACTTTACTTTTGAGCAAAAATTACATTTTAGGCCAAACCTCCTAGATTTGATATCTAATGATTGCATTTTAGAGTTTGGATCATGCATAACTTTTTATAGGAAAAACTTTTTTGAAAAATTAATAATAAAACAGTATCCCATATCCAGCTTACACAGACACGCTGTATAAGTAATTAAAAAATTATGACTCTTTAAAGCTGCTTTTAAATTCATTGTGATTACATTTTAACCTAAAGTGTTTACAACTATGGCAGCCATTTTAAATTCTTAACGTGTATATCGTATGGTGGGGTATATAATTTTAAGGTATTAACTCTAATGGTAAAGACAAAAATATATATTTTTTAATAATTATTTAAGAAATATTACTAAAAATAGTAAAAAATAACTTTGTTAAAACAAATAATAATTCCTACACTCGCTTCTTACAGTTACTGAACTTAAGTATGGGGATTTATAATAAAACGAAATGAGAAAAGTGCATAAATGGTAAAAATTTACCTCTTTTGGATGTTTTTTATTCTAATATTTCCATTTTTAAAACAAAATACAATCGGTTAACCGACAAATACTGTTACATTTAAATTTTAAATGGTAACACCGTTATATGTCGTCGTATTTCGATACTAGATTATTTCAAATAATGATGGCGTATATGTCGTACGCCGCGACTTAAATTCTAAGGTATTAAAAAAGTTATTAATTTTATTTCATTTTATACCCAAAAATATTTTGTGTTTTTTAGTGATTGTACTGTTTATTAATTGAGGTAGTTGTGGAAAATTTGAATCCACCATTTTGTGACGGCAGCCATCATGGATTTTAATTTTTATATAGTGAGCTCTATTTTACCAATTATGCCATTCAATCAAGGAAAGATTCACGCTAAATTGACGGCATCTTTTTTCTGGATCTAAGCGCTGTGAGCGAAGATTCCTATAAACTGATGGTATCCTGTTTGGTGGTGAAAACGAGGTATTTCTCAAATGGCGGGAAATAGATGGGCGTGCCATGGGAACTGTCAGTAGTGAAAGTGAATGTTATACGTAACACCAGTAGCAGATCTTTGACAGCCGACAATTTGTGCATTGCATCGATTGTTGAATTGTTTGTTTTCTTTTGGAATTTCTGGGAGCTACGAGCTCGATTATCCAGATTTTCCGCCGACGAAGCCCTGGAAAGCATAGTCCGGAAGGGGGAGAGTGGTGGATTGGACCTGAAGGGACCAAAACCAAGAAAAAAATAGAGAGAGAGAGAAAGAGTTCTTTATTAAGGATAGTGCCCAGTAATGGAACTTGGGAAATATCGACTCGGAGTCGAGTATCAAATAAGTTAAGAATCACCATTCGGTATTGTCTCGATACGTTACGACTCGAGACAGCGGTTAAGAATCCGCCTTTACTAAATTTGAAAATAAATAAACAGGTCAAGCTAAGTAAAACCGTTTAAAAAAGAAACAAAACTCGAAAAACCTAAAAATCTTTTGATTACCTCTAATCAAAATTGTTTAATTTTACTTTTTAGGAAATATTACTCATTAAAAGTAAATTAATATTTTATGCTTAAGTGGCTTTAAATTACTATTAAATTTAATATTTTATCTAAAGAACTTTATAAAATCGTAATAAAATAAAGTTGTTATCTTTAAACTGTGTTTTTTAGATGCTAACGTGATTAAAAAATAATTATTTCAATATGTGGGTACTTAAAAAGAGTAAAAATTGTTAACTGATAACATGCATATTTGTTATAGATATAAATTGTAAATTTTATTTATATTTAAAAATTTTGTTATTAGATTTCAATAAATAAAGTTAATATATTATAATATATGTTAAATTTTAAAAACATGCACTAAAAGTAATATATTAGTATAGGTATACATCATGTTACAAATTTATTTTATTTTTGCTGTGGCGCTGATCACTGGGTGAGTTTTACTAAATTGTTTTTATTCAGAGCCTTTTATTTATATAACACATTTATGATACTGTAGATATGTTTTACATTTATTAGGAACACTCAAAGTAGATACTGCAAGGTATAAAGACTTAGTATGTAATTTAAAGGGCTGCACAAAATGTTACCATAAACTTCTTGGGCCAAAATACAACGATCTAACGCAATTTACTTTAGTCAAGAAGTTGATCTTTTGCGAGATACAGGTTGTCAAAATTTTTATTTTATAATAATTATTTTTGAAGAATTTTTTACAAATTTGGGTTGGGTTTTTTTTAAATAAGAAATCGAAAGCTACTCAAATTTTTGCTATTAAATGTAGAGAAAGTCACCTGAAAGTCCTTTGCTTTTGTTTAAAGTGTAGTTTTTTAGTCTTTGTATAATATGATTTTAGTAGATAATTTTTATTCTCCCATATTTTCTACACAAAATAGCCATATCAACTTAAAAATATCGCTACGTTTAACTGATTCTGAGATATTTTAGATTAAACATTTTATTTCACATAAAACTTTATCTTCGAATTGCTTTGCGCTCTATTTAGGCCCTCCGGGTTTCTCTAAAATAGTCTGTAGAAATAGTTACTACAATTTTCTTATGCCAAAATACAATGATTTAACCCAATTTGCCCCAGTTAAAAAGATAATCGTTTACAAGATACAGGGTGTCCAAAATACAAAATAAATGGAAAATTTGACCTGTATCTTGCAAACCAGGAACCTCTCGACCAAGGTAGATTGCATTATATCGTTGTACTTTGGCCCAACAACAAAGAGTGGCAGACTTGCCACCGAATCTTTGGCACCTTAGTAAAATGAAATGTCCTGTAAATATTAGATGTAAGAGTTGTAGAACATAAACCACATTCACTGACGTGCGAAATATTAAAGTCAGAATCAGAGATCGCTGAGTATGTTTGGTCTAAAGAAAATCCTATTATGGTTAGAAGCACTCTACTTAAAAAGTCTAAAAAAATTATTAAAGCTGTCTCTGTCAGAAAAAATAAAAATATTTTAAGGAAATGAATAATGAAAAAACATTATTTAAATTTAATGTACCTTGGTGAACACTGCTTGATGGTACCATCTTCGTCACGACTGAATATTCTACCATACTGATACATATATCTGTACCTCAGAGTCAGACTGCTTAGTCTAAATGTTAGTTTTGGGACAAAAATAATTAAGGATTTTAAACTATGCGAAACGTTGGATACCTTATAAAATAAAAATAAAGACATGAAACTCTAAAAACCTTCTACTACTCACCGAATCATTGTCTACTACATTTCAACAAAGCACCAATCCATTATTATATCTTAGCTAATAATATTTAGTTTTATTAATATTAAACTGCAGTAATACGAGTCAATTATACCACGCTTTAAATTGGACCTGACCATTAAATAAGCCTTCACAAATAACGTAACACAGTTTTGATGTTTGGCCACACACAACCACATCGAGCACCGTAGCACGGCCGTGTTTTGGTTTAAAATGTACCGTTGTAATTAAATGCGGCAGGCCTAATATCACCGCTCTGTGTCCGATCACATACCTTGCACCGCATTTTAACAAGTAAACAAACATCACCGACCAACGGTTGTATCCCATGCCGCGTCGGCTGCGACGCATTTTTAATTAGTTAATTTGCATAGAACTTGGGATTTTTATTGTTTATAATTTACTTAATTTCTTGATATAATAATTTAAAAAAACTTAATTAAACAAAAAATAACAATGTTTTACTCTAACTTTTAACTTTTATACGTATAAATTTGTCCCACTTTCCTCTATCACCGTGAATCCGGGCTCGGTGCGGGTATGTGTGGCCCGAGCCTAATTAAATACTTTTAACTACACAAGTAAAAGTCAAAAAATAAGTTTTTTCAATATTTTAGCGCGTCATGTGATTCTTCAAATTTTACATATAACAATCATTTCTTTCCAAAAACTTTAAACTAGGAACCGCAACAGCATCATATCAAATTGAAGGAGCTTGGAATGAAGATGGAAAAGGGGTAAGTACCGAATATTAACAAAATAGTAAGAACAAATACACATAATACCACAAAAATATTAGCTTTTTCTCTGGTCATTCATATAACATTGTCCCAAACATTCTTTGAAAACGTTAATTTAACCTTTAGTAGTAGCCTCCCAAAAGTATTTCCGTTTTTAATAGATTTTTATTAAATTTTTAAAAAATTACAATTAATTCGGTCATCTAACCAGACTTAGGATTGTGTGTGCCCTATTAAGCCAAAGAATATATCAGCTAAATCAAAGCCAAAAGCAAGGGTTAAGTGTGGAAAAATATAAAAAAAGGCTATAGGTATTAGAAGTTTTTAATACTACTACTAACCAAAAATTACCATAAAAGAAAAAGTACTCGCTACATAAAGGCAAAATATAGTGATTAATATGCAAAAAAAAATAGAAAGTATGCCATCGTCTCAATTTTTAACACACTCTGAACAATTGAAAGTTTTATTAGCTTATTATTGATAAGCAACATAATTTTCATTGGTTATAGTACCTATATTTTTATAAGAATTTATTTTAACTGAAACAAAAACCTTAACTCTTGACTTGTGATTCTTTACTTTAGTATTTGTTGCCCTAAAATAGTTAATAAATAAAAAAAAATATGCATTGAATAAAATAATAATAGAGTCAAAGAAATGAAAAAATATTGCATATATAAACCATTTAACAATACTAACTTAATTGTTCAATAGTAAATAATAATAAAAAATAATTATTAAAACAGTTGCTCAATTCGCGTGAGAAAATAGTCTAATTTAACACTACATATCCTTACAGCAAGTTTTAAAATTTTGCAAATTTTATTTGACCAAATATTTTAAGAAGGTTAAATATACATTTATACTGCGTGGAAAAGAGTACTGCAACTCTTAAATATCTTTAAAACCGCTAAAGACACATATACCAAATTTGGTGTTCGAAAGGTATTAAGCATAAAGAATTTTATAGTCATATCGGCAACGTTGCCAAATTTTCCTGTTTTGTGTTTCACGTATCATTTTTGTTTTTTTAATAAATTGCCACATTTATTTTCATTGTAATAAAGTGGGCAGGCCAAATTTAATGGGGTCATAAATTTTCAAAAATTCATTTTTCCTAGCTGCTAAGATATAACAACACGACATTTTGGGTAAAAGTTGATGTGCTCAAATATCTTTAAAACCGCTTAAGCTGCGTTTACAAATTTTGGCATTGGAATGATTCTGGGAAGGTAGAATTTAACAGTGTACTGTCATTGTTGCCAGATTTTTTCGTTTCGCGCTGTTTTTGGTAATTTAAATAGATTGCCCTACCTATTTTTTATTGCAATAAAAGAAGCATGCCAACTTTACTAATATTTTAAATTTTCAAAATTTAATCTTTACTTTTACCGAGATATGACAACACCGCAATTTAATTAAAATTTGGCAACCATGCTATTATCGCTGGTCAATTAAGCATGCCAAAAACCTCTAAATAACAAATTTTGTAAACACAGCTTTAGCAGTTTTAAAGATATATGGGCGCGAAATTACTTTTTGTCGAAAGTGTAGTGTATCATATCTCGACAAGTAATGGAGACATAATTTTGAAAAATTAGAAACTTACTAAATTTAATCCGTTCAATTTATTGCAATTAAAATAAATGGGGCATGGTCAAAAACACCTTAGACGCCAAATTGGGTAAATGTAGCTTTAGCGATTTTAAAAACATTTAAAAGTTGCGGTATCTTTTACTAACCCACTATACAGTGCTTGTCTAAATTTAGTAGGGCTATTTGGTATTTTTATAAAAATTTGAGGACTTTTGTAAGACAACATACATTAAACTTTAGACAGGAAATTACAGATATCAATGTCAAACTGACAGTTAGGCACCATTTTAAAAGAAAACTTAAATGGAAAGGGAGTCTTGTGGCACATCATTTTAAAGCTCCTGACGAGTACTTCATAACCCAAAATGTAAAGTCAATACCTGTACCTACTACAAATTGCCAGTACTTTAATAATTACCTGAATACCTCATTTAGATAGCCGTATTTTCGAATCTAATAAAGTTAGATTCACTTAATGTGGTATTTTCTTAAAGGTCTTTTAAGGATATACATATACATAAGGTCTACCTTTATTAATTTTGGAGATATGACCATCCAAATCAGGTATTCAGGTAATTTTTAAAGTACTGCCATTTTTCGAGAGGTTAAGGCATTCACTTTATATTTTGAGGTTATAAAAATTGCTTGCCAAGAACTTGCCAGGAGCTTTAAAATAATGTGCAACAAGACCCCCTTCCATTTAATTTTTCTTTTCAAAATGGCGCCCAGCTGTCAATTTGACATTTATATCTGTCATTTCTTGTCTTAAATTTAGACTATGTTGTTTAACTAAATTTTTATAAAAAATTACCAAACAATTCAAAAGTTAGGAGGGGTTCTGACTTTAGACAAGTACTGTATAAGTACGTTATGCCGTCGTACGATTTTTGCTAATGTGTAGAGCAAACAAAGACTGAGGACATTATCGTATTAGAAAAGGTTTCAATACAGGCGTGTTTTGTTTAATCATTACCTGCCATTGTTCAACGCACTTAAAAATTATTAATGGCATTAAGATGGCACACACAAATCAAAAATTAATGCTCATTGTCCTAAAGTAACAGAGCCAAAACACGAATAGTTTTTTAATCTTACTTTTAGTTTTTTATATAATGGTGATAAAATTTCTAATAAACTTGTTTGGGACAAAAATCTCATCAGGAGCATACAAATTGTAAATATTGCATATTTTTAGGTAAATCTCTGGGACTGGTATACCCATACGTACCCAGATAAAGTGAAAAATAATGTCAATGCTGATGTAGCATGTGACAGTTATCACAAGTGGCAGGAGGATGTAGAACTTCTTAAAAATCTGGGTGTTAGTCATTATAGAATGTCGCTCTCTTGGAGTAGAATTTTGCCTAATGGAACTGTTAACAATATAAATCCAAAAGGGATTCAATACTACCTAAATATTTTTAAGGTTGGTTGCAAACAAAATAATTGAATTTCACAACAAATCCAAAAAGTGTTAGGAGGTGATTTCTTCTGTAAAATAAATGATAGTTTGTTTTATATAAATTGGGTAAAAAGTCAACCATCAGGGAAAAATAGTGGTTCCAAAACGACAAAAATATAGTTTTTATTTTTTATTATAACCCTTAAAAGTAGGCGCGTGCCTTTTTATTACACAAGTGGACGCGTGGGGATCAAATATGCCCCCAATTGTAAATACACAACAATTACTTTTTCTTTGTATTTTTTAAACCGCTAAAGTATATTTTAGTTGGAAGAATTTTCTTTTGATAAATGTTTAACCACATAAAAAGTTCCTACAAAAATGTACCCGTATTAAAACATTAACTTTAAATTTTATTGGAAGTCACCGTCTAATTTTCAATAGTAGAATTTGCCCTTGCATTTCCTTAACAATACTCTGGACCACCCTGTATACATACAGTGTGTCCCAGGATAAGGGTTACAAGAGGACAAATGGACCAAAAATTTTGACATTTTTAAATCAGTTCTCTTGGGAAAATGGTCGCATGATCCAAAACTAATAAAAACAAAATTTTACTCGGATTGGTAATATACAGGGTAAGTTATAACTAAAAATATAAAAAATGACCAAAAGTAAAGTACTCTTATTTTTTAAAATAGGACAAAATTGTTTAGGTAAATGTTGTGAAGAATTAAATTTCATGTCAAACTATAAGGGTAAAAATTTAATTAAAAAAAATATTTTCGTCAGTTTTTAACATAATACTTGGCTTAAGGCAGCAAATTTTTAAAAATATTTAAAATAATTAAATTTTTTTGCTTGCTTCCTCTGACCCATTATTTAAGTTGTTATGCATAATGTAAAAAGCTGACAATTACGTTTTTTTCTACTCTTTGCTTTAACTTCAAATTTTGACATAAAATTTAATTTTTACAACATTTACTTAAACAAATTTAACCTATTTTAAAAAATAAGAGTACTTTACTCTTGGTCATTTTTCACATTTTTAGTTATAACTCACCCCTGTATAATAGCAACGGGGGTAAAATTTTGTATTTATGAGTTTTGGACCGTGTGACCATTTTCCCAAAATTTCGTTTAAAAATTCCAAATTTGTTGATTTATTTGTCCTCTTGTAACACCTATCCTGGGACGCACTGTTGATTTTTGAAAAATTACCACTTTAAAACTGAAAAGTTAAGATATTTAGGGCATAGATTATGGTAAACTTTTTATCTTAAAATTACCTAAGTATTTACACCCTTAAAGATCAACATCTTATTCTGGCGCATCCTGTATATTTTTAGGCACTACGAGAAAACAACATCGAACCGATGGTTACCCTATACCATTGGGACTTGCCACTCTTCCTTCACGAGAAAGGCGGTTGGTACAATCCTTTGATAGCTGAATATTTTGCGGAGTATGCCCGAATATGTTTTGAACATTTTGGAGAATATGTTAAGACTTGGATTACTATAAATGAACCACAGTCAACTTGTCTTGGAGGGTAAATTATTTTATTTGATTATACTAACATAACATAATAAAGCCGCTTTGTTATGATCGAGTATTTTAGATCGAATAGAGATAAGTTATCGAAGGTCGGAGCCCATAATTCTCAATTTTGATCCAAAATTGTAAATCAAATCGAGAATCGAGGGTTGTGATCCCAATGCTGGTTTCCATTATTTAAATAAAGGTTTAGGAGTATTTGAATAATTATTTTGTATTCATATTTGGTTAATCAGATCGTCTATACAAAAAAAGGATCAACAAAGAAATAATTTAGCGACAATTACCTACGGAGATTCCTTTGTTTGGGAAAGAAGGCTTTTTTTGTCTTCAAAAAGTATTCATGCTTCATACTGGTATTCAACTACCGCGCCATTTAAATTCCATTGATCCCCGGCATTCAAATACTTTTTCCTTGGTATTCAAGATTTGTTATTCAGATGCAGGATTTTAGTATTAGATATTTTTATAGGTATGCTCAAGGAAATAATGCACCTGGTTATAGGCATTTAGGAGAAGGTTTATACCAGTGTGCCTATGTCCATGTCTTAGCCCATGCCAAGGCCTACCATATTTATGACAAAGAATTTAGACCAACACAACACGGTATAATTTTTTTTATATTAAATTTGTAAACGTAGTTAATTAGATCATATAAAATACTTTTAATTTTATTTACTTATATTTTTTAATAAATTAAAATATTGAATTACTTTTAAAGATTTTTTTTAATGGCGCGCGACGCCAGCATTTTGGTTTTGGGATGGCCAGGGACCAGGAATTTCTAGGGGTTGCCAAGATATGTACCTAAAAGGGAAAAAATGAAAAAAAACTACACTTTTTGCATTGTATGTTATGCCATATTTTTAATGACTATAGTTCTAACATTATATTCACATTACGTATCAATTTTTTAAGAAGACCCGGCGGGCCACCACGGCCCCCCAGCTTTCCTGCTGGTTTTAAGTAACTTTATTTTTGTTTCACTTAAGTTTAAATATTTATTGGGTCAAATACATTTATCTACATTTTTTATTTTCAATTTCAGGTAGGATATCAATAGTTATCGATTCTGGATGGGCTGAACCTGCCAGTAACAGCACGACGGATATTGAAGCCGCTCAAACTGCAAGAGAATTTGTAGTAAGTACAGTTTTTTTTATTTTTATTAACTTTTTATTTGTACAAATTCTTTAAAGTTTGGTCATTTATTCGAGATATTTTTTTAATCTTCAAGTTTCTTGTCAAATTTGGAAACATATAAATCTGGTTAATCAGACGTTATAGAGCTTACTCATAAATATTTGCCATAAAAATAAATAAATTTTAGCAAGTGTATTGTCAATAATCTAGTCGAGAAGTAAGTTTCCTGCAAATAATAATTTTTTTAATCGTAAAAATATGGCACGTAAAGCTTGCAATTGTTATTAACAGAAAAAGAAATAAAAAAAAGCGTTTTTGTTTTAAGGCTACAACTTGAAAAATATTAAAGATAGATGAATTCTGAAAAAAGATCCATTATTTTATAATTTTAATTTATTAAAATTGGGTACCCTGCAGCCGTTTTGTACTAATTTTTTTTTAAAACAATATTAAATATTAATTTTAAAATTTAAATGAATTATATGGTCATCTAGACACATAAAGTAATAGAGATTCTTTGACAAAAACTTTCTAAATTTATTTTGGGTAAAGTTATACAATTGTTAAATAACTTATTTTTCGTAGGCTGTCAATGAATGCTTCATTGATGCGACTTTATGTTTTTTTGTTATTTCATAACCTTCACATGAAATAACTTTTGAGCCAATTAAGTTAGCAAAAAGTCATCAGATACGTTTATTTGTAGAGCGTTAAATTTGCAATTATGTGTTAATTTGACTTTACTTGCTAATATTTTTTAAAGCAATAAACTGATAAAAACATATTTCGTAGCTTGGTATTTACGCCAACCCCATCTATCTTGGAAACTGGCCCCAAGTGGTAATTGATAACGTGGAAACTCGCAGCCGTCTTGAAGGATTTACCTGATCCAGATTGCCGAAATTTACACAGGAAGAAATTGATTTTATTAATGGAACATCTGATTTCTTTTGTCTTAATACGTAAGTCAACAGAAATTTTACTTTTTAATAAGTTACCCTGCAAAAGTACAGGGTTTTCATTTATATTTTGCCACTTACTTTTAACTGCAACCAAGTAGGATAGAAAAAAACGTCCTGTATAAAAGTTTCGTACTTTTTATCTATTATCTTTTGAGCATAAATTTATAACCAAATGAACATCAGAAACTGAAGAAAAATAAAGAGGTAGACTTTTTTAAATGGAACACTGTTTAAATTATGTCACCATTAAAAGAGTCTTTTAAAAAGCTTTACAAAAATACCACATTTTATATATTTATCTTAATTAGTTTTTGAAATATGACCACTTAAATCTGAAAAGCTGAGTCTGTAAATGTAATGGAAAATATATCCAGATTTAAATAGCCATATTTCCTAAAGTATAAGAGATAGATACATACATACAGGGTAATTCAAAAATTGATCACGAAACTTAAAGGAGTGATTCTACTTGACAAAGTAAGGGTAGAGCTTCATATAAATTTTTTTCAAAATGTCATTCGTTTTCGAGTTACAAGCCGTCAAAGTTCAATTTTTATTTTGGTTTTTTTGCCTTATTGCATTTATTTTTTAACCAATCCAGTTGATTTTTGGCACACAAATCGAGCTTTGCAGATTCTACAATTTTAAGGCAAAAGTACTTTTTTTAAATACCGCCTAAAACTTAAAATTGCTTTACATCATAACTTTTTTATTTTGACAGATATCGCAAAGCTCGGGGCGCCATTTTATAGATAATCAAAAACCTAAAAATAAGGTACTTCCTATTAAAGTCGATAAACCTCACCGTTTAGGCACCAATAGACATCAAAGATTTCATCAATTTCAATCAAATTACCTACATACATACAGGGTGTTCAGTAACTCAACCGACAAGCTTAACCAAATGATTCTAGAACAAATAAAAAAAAAAACTTCATATAAACATATCTCCTAAACGTCTTAGTTTTTGAACTATGGTGTGTTAAATATTAAAAAATATATTTTTAGTTTTTGATTGTCTATAAAATCGCGCCCCAGCTTTGCGATATCTGTCAAAATAAAAAGTTATGATGTAAATAAATTTAGAGTTTTAGGTAAAGTGCTTTCTGGCGGTATTTAAAAAAGTACTTTTGTCCTAAAATTATAGAATCTGCAAAGCTCAATTTGAGTGCCAAATATCAACTGGATTGGTTAAAAATAAATGCAATATGGCGAAAAATCCAAAATAAAAATTGAACTTTGACGGCTTGTAACTCAAAAACGAATGACATTTAAAAAAATTCTATAAAGCTCTACTTTTATTTTGTCAAGTAGAATTACCCCCTTAAGTTTTGATAATCAATTTTGAATCACCCTGTTTAAACAAAAAATTTCAATATCTTTTGGTCTGTATTGCTGCTTTTTTAGTACTTTTGTAAGTTTCCGTTAATGTCAGTTACAAAAAAATGGCCAATATAAAATATGTTATATGTATAATATGTTTTAGATACTCGACGAATTATCTCTATCTTCAAAACAGAGTGGATGAAGATATAGGAGAACCTAGCTACTACTTAGATACAGGTACAATAAGATACATAGTTTCTTCGGGTTTTTATTTTCCTAAAGATAATAAACTAAAGAGGTCAATGGATAAAAGTGATGTGTCATTTAGTTAATTTCTGATATTTATACTGCAATTAGTTCGTATTTTAACTTGAAAGATGTCAATATTTTTTAAAAATAAAAATTCAATTATGTTGTCTGCTTGTAATTTAAAATCTGTAAATAAAATCGACGTCCAAACATGTTAAAATCTACATTACTCAAAGAAAGTAATTTGTGACATAACACCTTTATTTACTGACCTCTTTAACTATTAAAATACCACAAGAATTATCGAAAATACTCGATTTCTTTCATAAGCTGCTATAGGAAAATGCCTAGCCGAGAAGTTAATTTCCTGCGAAAAATATTTAGTTACAAATGTAGCATCTAGAAAAAGATGTTTTTGGATTTTTTCTGCAAAAAAATTCAATTGCTATTAACAAAAAACTGAGAAAAAATAGCCATTCATATTATCTCTAAAAGAGCAGGAAATTTTAATAAGATGTTTTTATTTCCTGAATTGTAGTTCCAATATTTTATAATATGTATTTATTATTAAAAATTGACTTTCGCATGGCGGTTTCAGCATGGGCGATCCGCCCCTGTAGTGAGCATGGATTTTAAATTATTTGTCTTGGTCTTGGAGGCCCGAATTTGTAAATCGGGGCCCCACAAAAGTGTAGAATGGTGTTAAAAGAAAGGGGCCTCGTGGATAACTTTGCCTACGCCTAAAGGGCTTCGCAAGAAAGTTGAGGACCCTTTTTTTGCTCCTCAATAATTTATTTTTTAATGAAAGAGGCTTTGCAGACACGACTTCGCCTACGCCAAATTTTGGTCATGCAACGCCACTGCTCACTACAGTAGCGGATCGCGCATGTCAAAACCGCCGCGAGAAAGCCGATTTACAACCTTAAATAAAAATTATAAATATTAGAGCCGAAATTTCGGAAATCGAAAACATTTTTACTAAAATTTCCTGCTATTTCAGAAACTTTTATATGTAATATTAAAGCTCACTTAAACTTTTTGGGAATTTGGCAAAAAGCTGGGCGGCTATTTTTTTCTTAGTTTTTTTGTTATTAACTATTAATTTTCTTGAAAAAAAAATCCAAAATACGTCTTTTTCTAGATACCATTCCAGTTTGTTTAAGCCATAAACCATATTTTTAGGAGACTTGTAACTATTTTTCGCAGTAAATCCACTATTTGACTAGACTATTAATTTAAATGGCCACATTGACGCACGGAGGGAGGGGCAAGGGGGACGGACTGCCACAGGCCGCCAAAAAGGAGAAGGGAGATCCCCAGGTGTTTCGAAAGACAGTTAAAAAAACAAGGTATATCCTTTTCAACAGCTATTTTTTTACCTAAAGCCCTTTTTTCTTTGGTAGTCAAAAATGTAAAACTACTGACTGTGAAGTAAGAGGCCTCACTTACAATTTTGCTCAGGGATCGAATTCTTAATTAGAAATTGTGAAAGAAAGTGGTAAATAGTAAAAGTGGCCAAGAAAGCCTATATTCTTGAAGCCAATTCAGTTAAGTAGTGCTAGAAACCAAGTTGCTTTGGAAGCAAATAATTTCTCTTAGTATTGACTGAGGTAATCTCAAAAAATCACTAGAAAATAGGTTTACAAAACCCATAACTTAAGCTTTTGGCGTTAACTTGTGACTTTTATTTAATACATATATTATCTTTATTTTTTTACTTTCATTGTAAAAAGAATAATATTAATCACTTAATATATTGGAACGACATTATTAACCAAAAATGTAGAGAAGTCAGTTAAGGAGTGGCAGATTGGGAGATATATTCTTGAAAAAAGAGATTTCATTTCAATTTTCGACTAAAAATTTGTAAAAATGTTTGGATTTACCAAAAATTTGGTGTACGGTAGAGGTACTAACTTCTATTATAAGCAGATAATTACTCTTTACCAAAAAAATAACAGTGTGGTTGTGTGTTTAATATCATAAATAGTTTTAGAAACCTAATAAAAAAAAATTAAATGTATAATACCTGATACTTTTGGGAATATTCTTAAACTACACCATTTATTTTTTTTTTTTTTTGATTAGACGTGATTAGTTCAGTCACAATTAAACTAACTATCCAATTACGGAGCGTTGGATCGCGGGGCTGAGACAAAAAAAGTTGTGTAATGTGCTTTTCAGACATTTTTGTCTCCATAATATAGATTTATACGTTAATAAAAAGCTAAACATAAGAAATGTTAAATATCGTTGGTCAGTTCTTTTCATCAAAATTATCTTTATTTTTATTAGCTCAAATTAAAAATATATACTTAGCAACGCTGCCTCGTAATTTCCATCGAGCCATAGCCTTCTTAAACTACGAGCCGTAAAGGAGAAATCTGGCAACACAGCATAGTAGGAATGTCAAGTAAAGTTTAGAAGTAAACAGAAAGAAGTTTAAACGATTGCTTAAAAGGTTTTTTCTGTTTTTAAAAGTTAAATCGTAGCGTTTATTTATTATATATAAAAAAATAAGTAATTCCTTGTTATATTTAAAAAATAAGACCAGTGCCAAGATTTTATTCGTTGTTTTTACGATTAAATGTGCACGTATAGTTGGTGCGTACGGCGTACATTATGCCACGAACGTGTTGCGTTTCGGGCTGCAAAACGAATTACCCCAGTTATATTAAAACAGAGTGTTATTAAACAACATTTAATTTCTCCATAAACGATGAAATTAGAAAAGGCTGGTTGTGCGCTAATGACCGAATAAGTGTTGTTTTTTAAATTAAAAGTAAAAGTAATACCTATATGGTAAATGGACAAATATATTTTACGGGCTACTAATTAACTAAGTGTGTTTTTAAAACATTGGTTTAATTTGATATCAATAGTGTGTATAGTGCACCAAAAACAATTATTTACCCCAAGCAATATCCTAAGGACTATATCAACTAATGCGCATAAATATACTGGTAAGTTCACCAACAAATATTATATATATATAGATATTCTGAAAGTTATTTACCTAAGGCGGTTTTAGGGTAAATATAGTGGAAAACCTAATTTAAAGCGTTTGTTATTTTAAAGCGCATATTATGTAATACGAATTAGGCTTTTATATTTATAATTAAACACACATGCTTTCAATTCATTTTAAGTATTGCAAATATTTCTAAATTATAAATGTTTATTTAACTCTACAAAACTACATTGGTCTGTTCGCAAAAAATGCATAAAGCGGGGTAGAAAACATCATAAGAACTTGAAATTTTTAAATCCTTACCAACAAATGTGTAAAAGGCAGAAAAGTTCCTAATAAGTTTTGCAGACACATTATTGCTTTTAGGGCAACTATAGTATTTAAAATTATACCTATATGTTGTCTAAAACACCCTAAAGAAAAATAATACCTATATTTTGTTTAAAACACTTAAAAAATTAATTATATTTAGCATGTTATCTATTAGGAACACATTTCAATATTTCTACTTATAGTGTTGTTTGCAACGTTGCCTTTCTTACTTTACAGCTCATAGTTTAAGAAGGCTGTAATCGAGCCCGTTTAAGAATAATGACTATCGAAAACGATAGATAGTCGAGGGAGTAGAAAAGCTGATGGAGTGTGATTTTTTCTCAAAATCAAGAATACGGGCCCAGGTCTGTTTAACCTGAAGACAATTTTTGTATTGAAACTTATAAGTAAAACCGAGCATATGAGATAATTTTCGTGGAAAGTGTTTTAAAATTTTTGCAATAAAAAATTAATTGCTGCTTTGTTTAAATTTTCTTTAAATTTACAACTTGACTATTCAGTTATGTTCAAATTATCGGTTATGATACAAACACAATATTTATTTTTATTTTTCTTAAATATATAACAGACAGATCGACTTAGTTGTTTGAGTTACTCCTGACCGATTTTTTATTTTTAGGAACTTCCTCTTTTGTAGATCCTTCTTGGCCTTCTGAAGTCCCATGGATACGCCTGGTACCATGGGGTTTTAGAAAACTTCTCAAATACGTTTATGAAAAATTTAACCATCCTGAAATTGTGGTTACAGAAAATGGTTGGGCAGATTTGACTGGAAAATTAAACGATACAGAAAGAATAACTTATATTAGTGTAAGTACTACTCAAAGGCGGTTTCTACATGTTTAAACTAGTCCAATGAGAAAATTTTGCCACTCATTTTTTATAATACTTACTAATAAGTTTGTTTAAAATGGTATAATGGTAAAAAATTTAAAAAACTGTACCTAATACAGGGTGTCCAGAAAGGTATGGTCGTACGATAGGGGCAATAAAGTAAGCCAAAATAATGTAAGTACATATCATATAAAAAAGTTCTATCGCGCTTCGTTAGGGAGTTAATTACTTTTTAAGTTAGAATTTAAAAAAACTTTTGTTCTATAACTTTTAAACTGTTGCCACAGTACCAATGATATTTGGACAACTAAATTACCTCACACTAATGCTTGTTTCCCACTGATCTGAATAAATCGCCAATGTTATTACCCGCGCGAAACAAAAGTTAGTCTTCATAGGCGAAAAATGTGTTTGTGCGCTTGGATACCAGTCATTTTGAGGGCTGGACGCGCAGGCGCTAAACACACTATCCGCATTATCGGAAAGAATTTATCAACGCCTTATCTGGGTTTCCCGTTCGAAGCATGTTCGAAGTACGGTAGCTAAAGACCGTGTACGGAAAGCACGGTGTGCCGATATTACATTCTGCCATGGCTTTTAGGTATGTTCGTAGACCCTGTGATTTGTTTACTCCACAAGGTCGTAGAAATCTGAAAAAAGTTTCTAGCCACTGGGGATCTAAATGTTGGTTATTTATGTTTTTTCCATAAAGAAAGAGCTGTTCTGTAAAAGGGATTATACAGGGTAAAACAATATTCTGTACGCATTTTTAATAAAGGAGGAAAATTTTGCATTTTGCTTTGGCCATTTAATTTATGTTTTTCTGCAAAAAAGGAATGCTTGAATCGATATCTCTTATCGTTTTTCCTAAAATCGCATTTTTAAATCAGACATACTAGCTGATTAAAATATGGTAAAATTGTTTTAAAAAAACGGTGTTTTTAAGCCCCTTAAACTCGATATTACACATTAACGCTGTTGTAAATATTTTAACTTCTTTTTATGATGATTTATGGTAAATTGATTTTTTTATTACATTTGAAATGCTAGAATGTCTGTATTTTCAATTTAATTTTATAAAGAACGGTACAAGATATCGGTTAAAATAAGCTTTATCTTTTTTTTTTTTGAAGAAAAGATGAAGAATACGAACAGTTGAAGCAAAATATTAAAATTTGTTACCCACTGGCGATTTCAAAGATCAATGAGACCTTTGGTGGTCAACGGCGCAACCTAAGAAAATAGGTGATCAGTCATCATTAACCATTAAAATGAATATAAATATAATATTATTTATTTACTTCGTTATGTTTAACACGCGTTTTTGAGCCTTGTGCGTAAATAGCTGTATATTTTGCTATCATTTTTATTAAAAAGTATTTCATTTTACCTATATTAAAACGTTTATTATAACATTAGAAGAGCCATTAACATATAAAATGAAAGAATTTAAGATTTCTTCTCCTTCCACTCATTCTTCACTCATTCTAAAACAAGTTTTACATGGCGCATTTTTCACTAATCACCACTAACAAAAAAGGCTGTTAAACCATCAAGCGCACTACTTAAATTCACAAATCCAGTTTCAAAACACTTAACACGTATGAATCCATACAAATTCACGGCTGTTTTGAAACTCGAACAGTATTTTAAACCGTTTCAATACCCGAAATCCGTAACGGGATCAAAGCCAGCTGCCTGCCTATTAGCTGCTTTTTTCGACTTTGTTTACGTTTAACAACGCTCCCATCGGTAGTTAAAATCGCAAGGGTCAAAAATGTATACGGGAAATTAAGAAAATATCATCTCATCCCGTATAATCCCGGCTTATTGAATAGCCGTTTACCTATGAAAGGAAGCATTAGTATGAGATAACTTAGTTTACTAATTATAATCATTGGTACTGTGGCAACAGTTCAAAAGTTATAATTTAAGTAAGTTATATTTTTATTTCTAGCTTTGAGAGTTAATATTTTACCTCACTCTAGTACCCCTATCCTTTACGACATTACCTTTCTGTACACCACGTGGACTGGCTATTTTTGGTGCTTGTAAGAGAATGTGTTAAATATATCGTTAGTAACGATATTCGTAAATTTTATAAAATATCAATAACAAAATAATGCAGCATTTAAGATATTCTGACTTACTTTTTAGGAATATCTTAGCGCTCTTCTTGATGCTTACTATATTGATGGAGTCAATGTCACTGGTTATACGGTTTGGAGTCTTTTGGACAATTTTGAATGGATGAATGGATATACGTGAGTTAAAAAAAAACATATACAGTGAGGTTCTAAAGTCTGTCGCCCCCTTCAAACTTCTGAACCATTCGGTAGGTATATTTTTATAAAACCTGGAACGATAATATTTGATCAAGTCAGTCATATCATCAATTAAGCGGGTTTTACACCTGACAAGTAATTGATCAATTAATTGAACAAGTGCTTGTTCAAGTGACTTGACGGTTAAAAATTTTCTCAACTTATTCATCAAGTAACTTGCTCAAGTACTTAAAGAAATTAAAACTTGTCATCAATATTTTTAGGGGCCTTTTAGTAATTAGTTAATAGTTAACATAACCCTAGAAAACCATTTGATGAAATCGAAAATATATTTGACAATAACTTGAAGAGAGTAAAAACATAAAAATTTTCAATTTCTTTATCAAATATTTGACAAAGTAATTGAACAAGTTTTTGATCAATAACTTGTCAGGTGTAAAGCCCGCTTTAGTAACAGCTGCAAATGTCAATGTGACAGCTTGGCGCGACTTCTTAATATTTTTTTAATCGGAAAGGTAGGTCTTGTGACACATCATTTTAAAACTCCTAAAGAGTTCTTTAAGACCCCAAAATATAGAGTCAGTAGCTTTACACACTACATAGAGTGATGTTACTTTAATTTAAATTACCTGTATACCATATTTAGATGGCCATGTTTCCAAAACTATTGAAGTTAGACATATCAAATATGGTATTTTCTTATAGCTCCTTTAAACTTTTTATAATAGTAATACAACATTTATACGGGGTGTCACTAATATTTCCATTAAAAAGATCTTTAAAAGAGCTTTAAGAAAATACTCCAATAATTACATTTAACTTTATTAGGTGCCGAAATATGGCCATATAAATATGTTATACGAATAATTCAAGTACCCATATTTTGTTGTATCTAAAGCTACTGACTCCATATTCTGGGGTTATAAAGTATTTGACAGGAGCTTCAAAATAGGGTTTTACTCGACCTCTCTTTCCTGCCTAGCTGTCACCTTAGCATTTAGAGTTGTTCTTAATATGTCAAAAAATGCAGACCTTTGTCAGAAATTATTGTTTCAACTTTCCTGAAGAGATATCAAGCGGTTCAGAAATTAACAGGGGGCGGTGGACGAAAATGTTACATATACAGCTTAATGCCAATTGGAGACTCGGTTATTTTTTATAATATATTTTTTTTCAGGCAAAAACTTGGATTGGTTCAAGTTGATTTTGAAAGTGAAAACAGAACCAGGACTCCGAAGGATTCTTATAGATGGTACCAAAATGTTATAAAGACCAGGTGCTTAGTAGATAAATGTGTAGACGGCTAAAGGAAAGCCGATATAAATTATACAGAGGACAAAAATTATGTTAAGTTCTAAAGGAAATAAAAAGTGTATATTTTAAGACGTCTTTGACTAAAACTTATTGGCTTTATACCAGTGGCGGCTCGTCAGAGGAGGCAAGGGAGGCTTAGCCTCCCCAGAAAATTTAAGGCTATTCATCGCAATAAATTTAAAATGCTTGGATATCATTACTTTACTATTAATTTTAAATATAATATAAACATAGTATGAATGAGAATTAACACTATTACTACGTACCACACTGCATCAAATCGTTCACGAAACCGCGAAAATTTGAATAACGAAAAACCAATCAACCCGAAGTAATAAATGATATACGTAGCAAGGGAGGCAAAACCTCCGGCCGATACTACTGGCCGCTTTAAAAACACACATAGCGAGCCCGATAAAGCAAAGACAAACGTCCCGCTTTTTAATTTTTGTCGCGTAAAGTAAACCGGCTTAGGAGGCTAGACTCACTTGGTCTTCGTTAATGCTCGGTTCTCGTCATGTGTTTGTTTTTACTTCGATTTGGTTATCGTTTTAGTGTTAGTAATATTTGTGTATAAAACAGGCAGTACACAGTGCTTTTTGGTAATATTTTTAATTTGTTTTTAAAGTGTTTTCTTTTTAGCTGTTTTCGGAAGTTTTTTTTAAATTTATTGTGGAAGCATTAGACGAAATTAAAAAATCTAACGATATAGTGGATTGGTTGCTGACAAATAATTGTATCTTATGATAATACATTTTACATTATTAACTCTGGGAAGGCCTAAACCAAATTTGATTTCAATTAAAACGTTAGATAATCGACAAAATCGAGGATTTATTATTAATTAGTACAATAAATGCAATTGGTTAACTGGCTCCATTAAACAAGAAAAACTTTCTTGTTGGCCTTGTGTTGTGTTCGATTTAAAAATTTTACCTTGTTTCACAGAAAGACATTTTAAATCTAGCAGCATATATATTTGTCTTGCAAATTTAAATTGTTTAGCAAACAAAATAAAGCAACAGCTTTAGATACAGCTCAAAAAACGGGGCTATAATTTTTTTATATAATCTGGTTCGGGAAAATTGGTCAAATTTAAAAAGACTTATCGATATTACACTAATGGCTTCCCAAGAATTAGCTTTTCGTGGACACGATGAAACCGAATTACAAGGAACTTTTATTGTAAAATTTGACAATTTTTTAAATGGTGGCGTTTTTCTTTCACCTCAAAAACCATTCAAAATGAGCTTATAGACAGTGTGGCATATATTATTGAGGAAAATATATCAAGGAGATTAAAAGTGTTTTTTTTTGCATGGGAAATTGATGGAACTAGACTATTTTGAGGACGTTGATTAGATAAGCTTATACACTAAATTTCACTATTTTCTAAGAAGCCCATTAAATGATATTTGGGATTTTTTAAAACATATAATATTATTGATACGCATACAAATGCGCATTTTACTTATTGCCAAACGGTCCTTGTTTATAATATAAAGAATACAAGGGGATCTTGCGCATGACGTTTGTCACGTGATCACCGCCCCTGACGTGTGATGTAAGAAAATTTGTAATTAAAGTTAAGCGGGCTTTACACCTGACAAGTTATTGATCAAAAACTTGTTCAATTACTTTGACAAATATTTGATAAAGAAACTGAAAAGTTAGATGTTTTTACTCGCTTCAAGTTATTGTCAAATTTATTTTCAATTTCAACAAATGGTTTTCTAGGGTTATGTTAACAATTACCTAATTACTAAAAGGCCCCTAAAAATATTGATGACACGTTTTAATTTCTTCAAGTACTTGAGCAAGCTACTTGATAAATAAGTTGAGAAAATTTTTAATCGTCAAGTCACTTGAACAAGCACTTGCTCAATTAATTGATCAATTACTTGTTAGGTGTAAAACCGGCTTTAAAACTATTTATCATACGTTTTTATTCGTGTTTTTAACACTTGTTTGGCGTTTTATTATGCTTTTGGCAGTTTTATGACTTTAAATCTTGTTAAAGAATAAGAAGCTTGTTTTCAGTTGCTTTAAACAGTGGTTTATTACATAGGTTCTATTTATGCTAATAATATCATTTTTAACTACTTAGTTAAAATCAAATACTATATCCCTATATTAACTGCAATATTACTCTAAAAATTTATTTCTTTAAAACCTCACTGTAATAAAAAAAATGGTCTAAATTTACAAACATTGCAGGCTTTCTTAGGGCTTCAATTAAAATATTGCGGGAAAAAATTATTGGGCACAGCGAACCAATTTGGAATTGCTGTTGATCCTCCTTGTATTCGTTGCACCATGGCTTGGGTTTACACTTTTTTAAAAAAAAAAAACATGTTTCTGATATTTGTTATCGCGTATCGAATATGTAATATTTTTTCCTCTATCAATAAGTAAAACAACAACAGAAAAATGAGTTCATGTTTATTAAAATATTAGGAAACACGATATCTTAATGATCTAAAGATCTGGTTGCAATAACTTGCTTATACCATTTCGCTGATGCTTTCCAGGTCCTTGTTCTGTTTGGGCTGGTAAAGTCTACATGGATAATGCCAAACTTTCGACTATAAAAGAAATCACAATTTTTAATAAATGAATCAAAATTATTTAAAAAATTAGTGACCAAAAACTTACTCATAATATCCCCATTCAAAGTTATCCATTAACGACCAAACTGAATATCCAAAAACATTAACTTTGTCTTCAATAATAGCATCCAAAAAGTTGCTTAAGTAACTCTAAAAATAAAATGTTGTGCAATTTTACTATTACTATAATGTGGTTAAAAATTTGAGTGTAAATCGCTGATGATTATATTTTTATACAGTACATGCCAACTAAAACAAGCCACACCCTAAAATTTCATTATTCGTACACAAGTACTAAAAACACGTCGATCTTTATTTTTGGGTGACACATTTTTGTGTCAAATTTTTTTTTGTCCACGATCATCCCTCCATCAATACAAATAATATTATTTATAAAACTATTTTCTTACTCTAAGCGTGTCCACTCGTGTAGTGTCTTCTAGTGTATCTGGTGTTTGTAATCCATTTTCAGTAACCATTATTCCACTTGGATGATATCTAAAATATGTTTTTTTATGTACTTGCTGTTAAAATAATTTACTTTTTTACCTTTATTAAAACAGAAAATCCTATAAACTAACATTTTATATTGAAAAAATACCAGTGCCAACGAAAGTGTGATTTTACCACAGAAAATAGTTATTTTTATGTGTTTCAGCTTAGTAACAATAAATGAAAATATGCCGATTGTATGGCGCTACTTAGATCACGTTTTCCATCTCAAGAGCAGAAAGTTGACGGTATGTAAAGAGTGTGGACAATATTTTTTAAATTTTTAATTAATTTAAAAATAAACAGGGATTTTAAATCTGGTGGCCTTTCATTTCAAGAGGTTTTGCGATGTCCCTCTAAGTGCGAGGCCGTGGACGACCGCCCATCGCCAACCTCTAGCTACGTCTCTGTCCTGTAAGGAGGTACAGTTATTTTTTTTAAATTTAAACTACGAAAACCGTTGCTATTTTGCTTTGTATATTAAGATAATAAAAAAGTTATTTATTTTGAAAAAAATTAAAACTGTTTGACCTAATTAATATACCTGTCGTTAATATAATTGGCTAATTTTCGGAGTCCCAGTGGATAAATCACTGATCCAGTGGAATTAACACCAAGATCCAATGTACTTGAAGGGTAACTTATTGGTGCATCCTTTTGATATGCTACTTTGTTTACCCCATAACTAAAAAAATATATATTTATAAATATAAAATTATTTTAAGTACTAAATAAATAAATTATACACTGACCGCCATAAATGTAAGACTATATGGAAAACTTTTTTATTTTTAAATTTTCAAAAAAATGTATTTCTGATACAAATGCCTGCATACATTGAACATAACAAACCACTGATCAAAATTTAAATAAACCATTGCGTATACAAGATAGTAGGTGCAAATTAACGAATTTGACATCGGAAAAAAAAATCTTTATTTTTTAAAATATTACTTGAAAAACTGCTTGTGTTTTGATATTACTCGAATATTTTCTACTGAAAACAGAGTATAGGTGGGAGGTCATGCTAGTCCTGGTTAGTTAAATCTTTTAATTTAATTCGTTAATTAAACTTAATACTAATACACACTTTATAAATCCTCTTAAAAATTGTGTCAATTATTTTTTCGTTTATTTATAAACAGAGTCAGATCGTGCAGGTATAAAAGAATTTAGCAAGGTCGGACCGTGCAAGAGTCACTCTTTCTTTTTAAAATTATCGGGTTTAAAAGCAAAGGTAGTTCAGAAAATCCAGATTTTATCTGATAAAATTTGGTTCGCAATTCTGCCAACATTAAACAAACAAAAAACATTTTTAAGGATTCGTGACAAAATATGGTCCGCAGTTTCGACATCGGTTTTCCAATTCGTGTTGTAAAACTTTCAAAGTTTTTATGCGGTGAATAGACGGTCAAAGGTCGGTAGATGTCGCTTTTAAACCAACTATTTAATTTTAAAAACCCCCACAAAAATTCTTACGTATTAAGAGCAAAAAAATCATGTGTTCCCTTAATGTAATCAATTTCTTCTTGAGAAAATTGTGGAAGGCGCGACCTTGCCAGACCTTCCAGTTTGCTTCTGTTGCCAATTCTATCTATCATCACTTGAGGCCAGTTTCCATGGTAGATTGGATTTGCAAACCAACCAAGCTAAAAATTAAAAAATAATAATAATAATCAGAATAATAAAGATACAGTGCTTGTCTAAATTTAGGACCCCCATCCTAACTTTTGAATTGTTTAGTATATTTTTATAAAAATTTAAGGACTTTGATAAGACAACATAAACCAAATTTTAGGTAGGAAATGACAGATATAAATGTCAAACTGTAAGTTTGAAAAAAATTAATTAGAAAGGGGTGTCTTGAGGAACATCATTTTAAAGCTCATGACGAGTACGTTATAGTCCCAGAATATAAAGTAAATTCCTTTACCTACCACATATTGGCGTAACTTTAAAAATAACTAAATATCTGAATTGGATGACCATATCTCCAAAACCATTTAACAGAGTTGGGTCGTATTCGAATACCCAGTATTCTAAATAGTATTCAGAATACATTGTGCCGGTATTCGAATAGTATTCGAATATATTTGTGTGTTTGGTATTCGGTATTTGGCAGAATACCTTTTTGATTAGTATTCGGGATTGTGTATTCGAATACTTTCTTTTTAGTCGTACGTTTTGTTTAGATTCAAATACCTATTCCAAATATTCATGAATATCGAGTATTCGAATACTTCTTTCCTTCCAAGTATTCAAATATTCGGTATTCGAATACTTTCTTTTCCGGTATTCGTATTCGTATTCGAATACCAATTTTCAGTATTCTGCCCAACTCTGTTATTTAAGTTATACATTATGTGGTATTTTCTTAAAGGTATTTTAGATATTAAAGGGTGCGTCATTAAAAAAATAAGTATATATTTTTTTCCTACTCTGTATATTTTAAGCAATATACCATTAAATAAATCCAAAAAAGCTTTAGGAAAATACCACCTTAAGTGTATCTAAATTTATTAGATTCGAAAATATAAGCATCTAAATGAGGTATACAGGAAATTTTTAAAGTACCGTCATTTTGTAGTAGGTAGAGGTATTAAATTTATATTTTCGGATTTTAAAGTACTTGTCAGGATCTTTAAAATGATGTGCCACAAGACCCCCCTTTTCTTTTAATTTTTGTTTTTAAAATGGCACCCCGCTCTCAGTTTGACATTTTTATCTGTCATTTCTTGTCTAAAATTTTGTCTATGTTGCCTTACTAAAGTCTTCAAATTTTCAGAAAAAAATACCAAATAATTCAAAAGTTAAGAGGGGGAATACCATTCTTGAATACCCTGAATAAAAGGGAAAAAAATATACAAAAAATTTAAAGATGGATACATTGTATTTGTATTTAACTTAAAAGGGTTCGGTTACCAAAAGTAATTTAATATTACCGTAAAAATTATTAATAGTTTCTCGCCAAAACCAAAGAAAAAGGTGTAACAACATCTTGTGTCACCAAGTTTATTTTAAACAATTAAATAATTTCCTAAAAATGAAAATAATAATAATACTAAATAATATTGTTTAAGTTTAAAAAAATGTAACTACTCACTTCAAATTGAATAGCCCGTTCTTGAGCCTCTAAGTCGAGGGTACTGTTGGTCTCAGGTTCCACCCACTGAATGTTTAGAACTATACTTACTTTACCTAAAATATAAAATTTTAGCAATAGTAGCCATAACCACTCCAATAAAAAGTAAAGCTTTGCAATTTATTAAAAAAAGTGTAAAATAAATACATCCCATATAACATTTTTTGCCGGCCATGTACATTTAATTTACTGGCATTGCCAACACTTTTTAACGTCAAGGCATTGACAAAAAGGTATCAAAAAGACGCCAAAGTGGGCAATTGGCCGTTATTGGGCCACGTGTTGCAGATAATGTGATGGCATCCGTCGTTGATAGATTATGATGGAAAAATGCATTTAGAATCCATCATTAATAAGTTATGCCAAAAAATGCGTTTAGGATGATGGCATCCATCATTAATAAGTTATAGGCAAAAATATAACAAAAAAGACACGAAAGTGGGCAATTGGCCGTTATTGGGCCACGTGTTGCAGATACTGTGATGGCATCCATCATTAATAAGTTATGATGAAAAAATGCGTTTAGGATAATGGCATTTATTATTAAATAAGTATTGCAAGTTTTGTAAGTTGAATGTCCCCAAAGTTAAAGAAAATATTTAGAATTTTGTAATAAAAAAAATTAGGAAAAAAGGCAAGAAAACTTTATCATTAAAAAAAAAACATAATATAAATTTTAATACAGTAACAATAAACCATAAAAAGTTAAAGGTATGTAATCACAAAAAAAAAAGATAGTAAATCAAAAGAAAACACTTTAAAATAGTAAGTATTCAAGGGACACTTACATTCAATTTTTAAATTACAAACAGGGAGAAATATTTTAAAGGAGTTAATTGTAAAAAAACGTATTAAATATATATATATATATATATATATATATATATATAATATTTTTATTAATACGTCTTTAAAACTTTTAATAAGGCAACTCCCTAATTTCATATAATTTTTTTAAGTAACTACAAACTTCAAAGGTTTTATAGCTCCTAACATTCTACTTGAATTACTCGCCTTCTCGACTAGCCATCACTAATCAATTACACAACACACACTAATTAGGTTGTGAATGCACTTAATTATTTCTATTGAAAAATTATTTTTTAAAAAAAGAAACTAAAAAGCTAGAAAACCACGTAGAAAACAAAGAGGATCTTTCGGAAAACGATTGCACAAAGCCGTCAAAAGCGATTTTTCTTCATCTGTCAAAATTGTCCAATCTTATATTTCGGCTAAGCGGGAAATTTGATTTTCTCACTTTTGATCGAAATTAACCTAGCTAATTTTACCATCATTTTATTTTTATTCTCTCAAAAATACATAATAAACATTTTGTTTGACTTAATTTTTATTTGCATAATTTGTAACAATAAAATGTTTTAAAACGGCCATTTCCTTTAAATTTTGTAAAAAAACATAAAATAATGTTGTTTAGCTGCTATTATAAATAAAATAGATCAAAAAATTGCTCTAATGTTAGTTAAATGCCAATGGTATTATTATGGTTTGAAAAGTATAAATATCCGTTAAAGGTTTGCCTTTAAAAATCCAATATTTATTTTCCTGCAACAAAAAGGCATGCTTTATTTAATCAGGATTGGTATGCCGCCATTTTTCTATGCTTGCCGGCAATACGCCTGCATGTAAAATTTATTGGCAATTGAGTGTTTATTAAGGGTTGACTTTTTAATGCGTATTAGATGTTGGCATAATCTTGCCACAATTGACAATGCTTTGCCATCAATGCCAATATGAAAAATGTATATTGCCGGCAAATAGTGTTTGCTTGGATCCTAAAAGTTTTTTTTTTAATTATGATGTTTTAAAATTACCTTGAATATTAGTTGACGATTATAGTCCAAGAGCCAGTGGCAGGCAAGCGAGGGAGGCTATGACGTACCTAAATTTGACCAAGTTTGGCAGTATTTTTAGCTGGTTTTACACTTATCAAGCTTATTGCCAAATAATTGATACAATTTGTTTAAAGACAGAAGTGTAAAATAGGAAATTATTTGACAAACTTCTTTGAAGCAAATGTCGGGGTAAAAACCAAACACCACACCAATCACAATAAAATTAAGGTTAAGTAGTTGCCCTAGTTGCCAACTGACAATTTTTACTTTATTGGGTTGGTAGTTTTGAAGTTTTGCATCAAATATTTTACGATAAATAGGATGTGTTCTAATCCTTTAAACATATTTGACAAGGCGACCTTAAATTTCTTCGAAATCCAATTTTCTGTTTTACATTATCAAATTTTTTTAAGGTGAACTTGGTCTAACTTATTTGACAAGAAGTTTGATAAGTGTAAAACCAGCTTTACCAAAGCTGCCATTTGGACACAACTGAAGGGAATATTTAGACGATTTAGTTAGTTATTTCGTGGTAGTTTTATTAAAAATAAAAAAATACAATAAAAAAATCAAGAAGTCCAGGAAATTTGAACCAGCTAATATTATTTTTTGTCGCATTTAATATACTTTTCAATGTGTACCAACATCATCTTTGGTAAAATACTGCCGAACTTTGTCAAATTTAGCTGTCTGACCTGAGTAACGTCATATCTACCCTCGCTTGGCTTAGTGAAGTCCCATTTTATGTAAAGTTTGGTAAAATACAAACGGTCTGCCATGGTTCTTAGACTATTATTGTGCTCGACTATATTTTGACCTATTTTGATCGCGCATTACTTTAGAATTAATAACGTTATGGTCTAAAAGCTGGCACCAAATTTTTGGGTAGGTATTTGGGGTAAGCTGAGAACTTGTCACATACTTGTCCTATTATACCCCCCACACGAAACTGCAGACCTGGCTGGTGAGTAGCGGGGCTAAAGAAAAAAAAGAAATAATAATTTTTTGTTTTTCAAAAATACAGTGTGTTTCCTAACTACGGTACAAAACTTAAAAAGTGCTTTCTTATGTCTTTTTATGAAAAAAGTCTCTATAGGCATATGTTCGGACTCGCTTCATTTCTAAGATATAGGGCGTTAAAATTTTTAAAATAATTTTATATTTTTTAAATATCTTAAAAACGCTTGAACTGATTTGGATGAAATTTGGTATACTTATTTAATGTAGTAAAGCGCTTGTAAAGCTATACCTAAATTAAGATTATTGGGTCCAGTGGCGTACCAATGGGCACCACAGCCAATATTATTAAGTACGCCACTGACTTTCTATGAAATATTACTATTTTTTTCGGATTAAGCAATTACCAATTTACCTTTTAAGTTCCCTGTATTTTCTTCTTATTTGCTTTTGTTTTCAAGAAAAAATAATAAAGCTACTTTAATATTTTTACCCATAAACAATATAATATAAAAAGCAAAAATTAAAATAAAACAATTATTTGCTTTAAAATAAATAAGCATTTTGGTATTTCATAGAAATTTGTTATTTTCTATTTATGTCTTACTACATTACATAGGTATACCAAATTTCATCCAAATCGGTTGAAGCGTTTTTAAAATATTTATAAAATACAAAACTGTGAACTACGCCCTGTATCTCAGAAATGAAGCAAGTCCGGACATATGTTTATAGGAACTTTTTTATAAAAGACAGAGGAAATGCCCTGTATTTTTGGAAAACCAAAAAATAATAGCTTTAACCCCGCTACTCAGCAGGTAGGTCTGCAGTTTCGTGTTGGGGTATAAGAGGACAAGTGTGTGACAAATTCCTTGTCTGAGTCAATACCTACCCAAAAATTGGTGCCAGTTCTCCTGCTATTATTAAGATGCTGTTTTCGCAAGAAGCCCTATATTTTTTAAATTTTTATTATATTCTCGCCATTTCATTGTGATATCCCGAAAACACAGCCAGATTTCCGATATAGGGTAATTTGTTATTTTAAATCGAACACCGTGTATATTTTTCTACAATTTTAAAATTAAATCTTTTGCCTTAACATACGCTATGGTTATTTAAAAAAATATGACTTTGCTAATGTCTTAAAAATTGACTGCATGGCAACTAAAAGATTTATTTATTAGTGAAAATTTGCTACATACAAGGCAGTGGCGCATTTACCAAAAGGCTGAAGCCTATGGCGGCGTTTTTTTTTAGGGGGCGGCAGACATTGTTTAGGGGGCGGCAAAATTGGTACCTTGTAAATTTGTAAATAATTTGGTGCATTTCCGAATCGTATTTAGTACGGAAAATTCGAAAATTGTAGAAAATGAAAGTGAGGACCTTTTTTTTTTTTTTGGTCTTCAAAAAATTTTTCAAGGAAAAAAGATAAACAAATGAGCGGCGAAAATAAAATAGCCTACGGGCGGCAAATATGTAAATTCTGATACAAGGTTACAAAATAAATACGGCAAAAAGGCTATAAGATTTAAGATTGATACTTCCAATAATAACAAAAGTTTAAAAAATGTAATTTAGCCATAGGGTAGGGCGGGGCTAGTTGAGCAATTTTTCACTTCATCAGGTATTAGCAATTTATCCCTTAGCAATAGTGTCCATAGTAATTTCTTTCTAATAAGTCGAATTTAGGAGCTACATCTATTTTATTGTAGATAGTCAAGTACGCCCAACGTACCCCATAGGTGAGGTAAGTTGAACAAGGGTATGGGGCTAGTGGAGCACTTAAAAAGTATAGTCAAATCAAGGCTTGAATGTTAGATATGTTTACAAAAAAATACATTTTGACAATTTGCTGTTTATATTTATAATCTTATAGGCAAAACAACAAATATCATTAATAAAACAGCAACGTACCTAGCTTAGCTTAACTATTGGATTTAATATCTAGCAAGAAATGCCTTACAAATTAAAAAAAATAGTTTATAAATTTTATTTAAATTTTTAAAATTATAACTTTTTTCTATATTTTTATTTAAAAATGTTTTTGTTAGAAAATTTTATTTAAAAAATTTAAATTTCCATTGACTCATCTTCGTTTTTAAAAGTTTTTTAGCAGTTTTATTTTGCTTCCCTTGTAATGCCTTCTGTATTTGTTAAAATTGCAGCTTTTCTTTATCTTCTGTTTGATTTGGCTTTTCTTGGACCAGCCTTTGGGTATGGTCGAACTATTTCCAGAGAAAATTTATACGTTAGATAGGTCAGCTCGTTTTCTTTGTTGCTTGTACAAAGTTCAGGTTGCAGCTTCTTTTAAATCTTGAGGAGACTCTAGTAGTCTTACTGTTATAAGTCCGTATACTACAAAATAAAAAAAATTAAAAACACTTTATACTTAAAACCGTGGGGTTAGTTAGGCAACTGTAGCTCAACTAACCCCAACCTGAAATTTTAAAGGAAAAGTGAATTTATTAAAAAACCGGTTAGAATTATATCCAAAATCTTTACACATAATAAAACTGCAATAAATTTAAGATCAACACTTACCTGATTGAGAACGGAATACATTTAACTATCACAAATAAAATTTTCCGGCTCGCAATTATTTAACTTTTTAATCACAAAATAAACAATGCGCACGGATCCTTTTATCGATCGCCGCGTCACCACTAGTGGTCGCACAATGAGTTCCCCTCGCGCAACCTCTTCTTTACGCTATTTGATGCTTTCGCGTGCGGTCGACAGTTTTTGAGATATTTTGATTGCCCAACTTACCTCTATGCTCAACTAGCCCCGCCCTACCCTACTGCAAATATTATTTGGTAAACAACATATAATTGACAGGCGAATTCTGTATAGCAATTTGTCCTTGGTAAACAATAGTTTAAGTTGTCATGCATTTAATTTTTAAGAGATCAATATATCCAATATATTTTTAAATAACGTTTTGTTACATTTTTTTAAGTGAAAAGATTAAATTTAATCAGTATAAAAAATATACATGGTATTCTATTTAAAATACAATTTTTGTACTCATGAAATGTCATACCAAAATGGCAAGGGTGTGGTAAAAAATGTAAGACTTTCTCTGAACACCGCACCTTAAAAACGTTATTTGTTTTAAAGATATTTACGATCCATTTAGTCGGGCACCTCGTATATATCTCTGCAGCTGCAGCAAACAAGCAAATATTTTAAGTAGCTTACCACCATAGGTCGACCTAAATTCTTCATCATAGATTCTGTAAGCTCTAGCATGAGCTTTCAAAAGGACATAAGAACACTGGTACATTCCATCTGCATTGAGCTCAGGTAGACCAGGAGCCATAAATCCTTTGCCATATCCTCCATCGCAGATTAATGTGGGTTCGTTAATGGTCAGCCTACAAAAAATACAGTTACAGTACATTTTGTCCTTCCTAATTAGATAACCATTTAATTTTTTACCAAGTAACCTACCAATACTTAACGTAGGGAGCATATAATTTATAACAAAGCCTAGCAAAATCTTCAAAATAATCCACAAATTGAGGATTAAGGAAACCTCCAAGTTCGTAGATATGTTGGGGCATGTCCCAATGATAGATCGTTACTATAGGCTCGATTCCTTCAGCTTTTAGAGCCTAAAAATAACAAAAGTCCTTTAAGAAGTTAGTATTCTGTATAACTAAATTAATATACATACCTTAATAAGGTTTAGATAATAATCGACTCCTTTTTGATTAATGTGATCGAGGGTTCCATTTGGAAGAATTCTCGGCCAAGAGATTGAAAATCTAAAATTAAAACAATAATATGTTAAGTATAAGACACTTTTAAAAAGTCTGATTTCCTTTCACAGTCAATATTATTGTGAAAATTCCACACCACTGTTTTTTGACCAATCAAATGTGTAGTTTTGGTTGCATTACCATGACATCACAAGTATTTATCGGATTTTTTTCTCCTACCTGGGGTACCCTGGAGCGAATTATAGTGAAATTTTTTGACATAATCATTGAATTTGTTTGAACGTCATGTCTGTCATTCACATGTATAATTAAAGAAAATGTTATTTTATATTAGTTGTAGTATTTCAAAAATAACATAACGTAAAATAATGTAAGGTTTTAAGACCCTAAATGAAAATTTTATACAACTACCGTTAGTAAAATAATATCATAGGACTGAAGTACTAGACATAAGTGAAGAGCAAACGAAAGCAAGGTGTGGGTCTAAAAAATTAAATTAACCTATTTTTACCAACTGTAGTAATATAAGGTATATATAATATAAAAGAATAAACAATGATAAGCTCTTAAATTACATATATTTGCAACTACAATTGGTAAAATGGAAAATTTTTCTTTTATAGTAAAATTTTAAAGCTCGTGTCAAAATTACAAATATTACTTTAAAAGAATATTATTTAACACAAACTTGGTGTGAAATTTTCTTACCAAATACCACACGTGCTTCGATTATTCCGGGAAATTTTTTCAAGGCCATGAATATTTTAAGAAAATTCTATATAATTTTCAAAATATTTGTGGCCTTGAAAAATTTTCCGAAAATAAATTTAGCCCTAGTGGCATTACAAGTGACAATATTTTCATATTTACCAATATTATTGAACGTCTTAAGCCGCGTCCACATTAGTAAATCAATGTGTTGTATGTTGAATCTAGAATTCGGCGCAAATTTCACGTTCTACCCACGTTCAATTTTACGTTGTGTGTCATGCGTTCGTGCTCAAAACGTGTGTGATCGTATGCGTTGCATACTATTTTGTTATTCTGGATTTGTTTATATTTTTCGCCAAGTATTTTATATTTTGTAAAAGATAAATTTAAATAAAGAGGATGTTCTTCTTCTGATACAAGAATATCAAAAACAAAGACTTTTATGGGATCCAAGCGATAAGTGGCATTTTCATAGAAACAAAAGAATAATGCTTGGGAAGAAATCGCAAAATGTGTTATACGTATTATTTCGAATGAAAATTCAGTTTTTATTAAAGTTTTCGCCTTACAAATGTTGTTTTTGAAAGATAATAAATTTTAAAAAATAAAATTTCAGTTTTACTACCACATTACCTTTACATAATCTTTTTGAACGTCAATTAAAGCACTGCATACTTCTGGAACTATCAATGATATGCTTTGTTTGTATATTTTAAAAAGATATTGAAGGCTTGTATATGAATCTCCAGTAGCCATAAAACGTAATGTGACAGCTAACCTTTCCTTCACGGATATGGCTTCTCTTGGTGTCCTTTTTGATAATTTTTGGTCCAATCTTATTTACTAAAATCTCAAAGTCATTTGTAGACATACGCAAAAAAATTTGAAATGCCCAGTACTTTCATCCAAGGATAGTTGATATAATAACTTTACGCCATCAAATTGTTTTTTATTTTGATACAAATGATTAATCCAATATCGTCTTTTTTCTATTTTTCTCCTCCATTTTTTTTTTTTGATAAGATTTTGCACGTCGATAAAAGTAGCGCATTTTCTTTTTATCATTAACATTGCATCAGACATAGTCACAGAATGGTGGGTTTAGAACAAATTAGAAAGATGGATATCAATTAACCTCTATAATTTCTAAACAGCAAGTCATAATAACAACATTTGTCAAAATCATTGCGTTAACGTAAATACGTCCACACTAAAACAATATTGATGTTGAAAAAAACCGACAACCGACGGATCGCGTGCGTTGAATGTCGCGAAAATTTTTGCGTGTGTTTCTATGCGGCGAACTCGTCCACACTTGCAAAAATTTTAAACGCACATACAAATTTGTGCCGCATGGCGCACACAACGTAAATTTTTACTAGTGTGGACGCGGCTTTAGAAGTTTACTTGGGTTTAATTGGGTGTTAATATTATAAACACGTGTGAAAGGTATATTGTCATTTAAATTTTCTTGTCCATCGTTGCCTCATTCTTTTCTTTACAACCAAAACATACGTAATTAGAGTCGGTAGACCCATAATATTACCCGACGAGATATTTAAAACTGGTAGTTTTTTAATAATTGAATTAATATTATTGATTTGTACCATTCGCCCTTCAATATATTGCATGAATAATATTGCGTTAATAATATTGACTATTTACCGAGGGTGACTTATGAGCAAGTCCAATAACCGATTGTTCCTGATACTTTTTACAATTTTTTTACTTGCATTTTAAAATATGCAGCTTTTTTATGTGATGTAGAATTTGTTTAAAAAGCTTTAGATTTAAAGTAACAATAAATTATGTTTTAAATAACGATAAATTATTTTAAAGTTGACAGCTCCAATATAGAGAAAGAATTCACTAAATTTAAATCATTTTTTAAAAAATGTGTATGTTATGCTATTTTCTTCTTTTCCACTCCCTTACCCACAAAGTCATAATTTTGTGAGATCATTATGTATTCCTTTTTTCTAAAAGTCTTTTTTTAACAAAAGTGGACTGTCATAAGTCGTACTTTGCCTTCTACAGTTGCATTTGCACGTCTTTGACTAGGTAAACCATACCAACAATCTAATGTTGTTTTTGGGACTATCTGTTTATGGTTGTTTTCGTTGCCTGTTTTAATAGTTCGAGAACTAGCTCTGGATCCTTAAAATTTTAATAAGAACCAAGTCTTGCTAGTTCGTATGGTTTTTCATTGTCCCCTATTTTTTAGAGTCCATGCATCACGAGAAGTGGAGTATCCTGTTGTTACTAGCTGCTTCGAGTGGCGGCGAGTACGTGTAATGGTTTAGATTTATATCTCATAAAATGTTGTTTTCTTGCCCCATAAAAACTTGTTGGTTGCTCTGGGTGTTGGCCTAAATACACCAATACCCACTTTATTATCTGTGCTTAAATAATCGATGCACTAGGTCTTTTAAAGGAATGAAGGTGTGCCCCTTTCCATATTCCAGGATTGCACAAATCTTTACATGGTTAATTAGTCTGAATTTATAGATTGACGTTTCTGTTTACGTTTGCCATTTGACGTTTTGGTTTTTATATGGTATATGGAAACGGCAAACAGAAAATATAAATTGACAAATGGAAAGTTGTTGTTTCATCTTCTTACTGAAAACGTCAAACGGAAATTAAAATTGACTAATAACCCAGCTTCCCTAAGTTTTAACATCAAAATAATTTAACATGGTTCTGATTAAAATTTGCCTATTAAGTCACGTTTAACAATAAACGTGTTATTAGCACACATTTTGCAATTATAAAAATAATTACTTGTTATAATTTAAGTACACAATATCAAAATATGGTCATTAGGTCTAACAAGTAATTAAATTTTAGTGCCTAAATTCTGTACTTTATGCATATTAAAACTTCAGAAACGTCAATCTATAAATTCAGCTTTAAATCTATAAAGCACGGTCACGTGATCCAATTCTTGTTCATGAAAGGTTTGTAGACGATGTTCGATACCCTTGTGAGATCATATTTTCTAGGTCCTAGGCCTCGGCTACGATACCAAACGAAAGCGGCGAGCGAAGAGTGTCAAATCTCTGTACTGGTGGCCGGTACTGGCAACGATATTTTATAGTAAGTGGCGTTTTAAAACCAGTTTACATACATAAATAATTAATAGTTTAAAAAAACTAAAAAACACGCTTTTATATGCAACCGAACTAAAAATTAGAAAATAATTTTTCATTAAAAAAATATTGTCATTTCATAGTAAAAAGCGTGTGGTGCATTTTACTATTTTTTCATAACTTTTCCATCATAGATATTTGCAAATATAATAATTATAACATTTAATATATTTATCACCCCACGCTTTTTACTATGAAATGACAATATTTTTTTTATGAAAAATTATTTTCTAATTTTTAGTTCGGTTGCATATAAAAGCGTGTTTTTTAGTTTTTTAAACTATTAATTATTTTTCATTTTTTAGTTTCTGCTACTCTTGACAAAATGGCGAAAAAATTTTTTAATGAACAAGAGTAACAAATTTTAAAATTTTTCCAACAGATTGCAACTCACTAAAAAATTTCTTCTTCATTAAGTAGCAAAGTTTGAAATTTTGCCAACAGATGGCAATCCAGGCAATGTTTGGACCGTTGCCAACATATTGCAACCCACTAAAAAATTTCTTCTTCATTTAATAGCAAAGTTTGAAATGTTGCCAACAGATGGCAACCTAGGTGTTGTTTTTATAATATAATGGAATTTTTTTCCTGGCGATCCAAAAAAGATAACGGGATACTGTTTGCATTGTCATGTTTCCTTAATACGTGTGCAAAGTTTCAAAGAAATCGAATAGCTGGAAGTTGGTTAAAATTAGGCTCAAAGATTCCGTTACATAGGCAGCCAGATAGATAGATTGATAGATAGATAGTTACAACCCAAGTTAATAAAAGCGTGTTAAAAACGTTCCGCTAATAATTTTTATTTGTTTCAAGCGCCTGCTAACATCTCTTACTCACCGGGATACTTTTTATGGTTTTAAACTGGCTTTAAACAGATTTTTATAAAAGGGTCAGATGAAACTTTGGATTTGAACGATATATTTTAACTAGATTTGGCACAATATCTTAAACGTCTGATAACAGCAAAGCTTTCTATTTAGCTAACCATATCTCGACATATTGGTTATGATAATCCAGGTCATTGAACATGTAACTTGCTATTTATGATAAAAAATGACTATGATCAACAGCTGCAAGACAAATAGCGCTAATCGCATTAAAAAAAACAATTACGGCGATTTTTGAAAACCGAAAAATGCGTGCGCAGATTGAAAATATTGATACAAGAAAAAGATATCTTTAAATTGCAAAAACACATATACGCAAATATTACCTATAAAAATCTAAACCCAGTGCTTTGACATTTGCAACATCTTCTTGCCATTTGTGATACGAATCACAAGCTATATCACCATTTTCGGTCGCATCTAAAAAAATATTTTTTATAACTTTACATAATTAATGGATTTAACAGCAACACCTAAATGTATTTATTTAATTATTTAAAACCATGTATGTACATAATGTTAACATCAGGGGCGGTCATAAGGGAGGGGTAATAGGGGCCATGCCCCCTCCCCTTTCATGTCAGATCCTCTGTAACCAATTTTTTTTTACCAAACACACCTAATTGTAAATATGGTCCCCGACCTAAGGGGTGAGGGGTGAGTGAAATTGAAAAGTGGAAACCTTTTTTTTATCCTTCAAAAATATGTGAAAAGGAAAGAAAAACTGAATTAAGTCAAAGAAAACAATAAAAAGAGGTGAGAACCATTTTTTTGCATTTATAAAATTTTGAACCTCCCTCAAAATTACCTTGTAGGGCACCTTTTCCTTGAGCTGGTCCTGTGACCCCTCCCTCGGAAAGTTGATATGACCGCCCCTGATTGACATTTCCGACTTTTTAAAAGTTTGAAAGTTTTACTTTTCTGACTTTTGCCTTCATCTCTTGGGAAAAAGGTAACTTTTCTCCCGTGGGCCGAAAGTGAAAGTACTCCTACCAACCGTCCCCAAAATTGACTAACTCGACATTCTGTCTGATATTTTAAACATATCACCTAGACACAACAGACATTTAACAAATTAAAAATAATGTTGTTATGTTAACACATTTTTGATTTAAAATAATTAAAAGAAAAATATAGGTGATTATGGCTGTAAATAAAATAGTACCTCGGTGAAAAGTTTAATTACTGTCTTGAGAAATGGTACACCTCGGCGCTACGCGCCTTTGTAAATCATCTGTTTCTCTTGATGGTAATAAAGCACTTTCCACCTCAGCTTATAATGTACTGTTAAGAGCGTTGCTGTCTAAATAATACATTAAAATCCGCTAAATTAAAAATTATTTACTCCCTACTTTTATTATGTAAGTAAGTATCCCACAGGCTGGGTCCTTTTCCATCTTCGTTCCATGCTCCTTCAACTTGAAAAGCTGATGTGCCTGCTCCAAACAAGAAACTTTTGGGAAATTTAGCAGCAAACGAACTAAAATAAACAAATATAATCGGTAACACCATTTTTAAACACTCAGTATACATTTACACAGTGGCGTATTAAGCACTAGCCTAGGTCGCCGTGTGATAAAATAGGCGTCACACGGAGAAAACCCTTTTTTGAGGTCTTTAAGTATAAGTGTCTTTCTACTCTTTAAACTTCTGCATGTTAAAAGGAAAACTTATTTATTAGTAAAAAAATTTAAACAAGTAAAAACATAATTAAAAATCGACGTTTCGGTGGCAAATCTGCCACCGTTGTCAAGATAAAGGGAATAAAAATAATAAAAATACAAATTTACTATTATTAAGGTTTTAAAAATTTAAAATTTAATCTTTTTTTAGGATCTTCTGAAATCTTTGACATTAAATGTCAAAATATGTTTGTTTGGTTATAGTGTCATAGTGACATAGATAACTGGTTGCTGGTGTATTTATTGTTTGTTTTACAAAAAGATGAATAGTTAGTTAATTTTTAGTTTTCCTGAAGATACTTTAGTATTAAGCAAAGGCAACCAAGTGTTATTTAAATTAACTGAAATTGATGCTACACAATTATCTTTATTTAATAATATATACGCACTTTCTTTGATTTTGCGTTTTTAGAACAAGTTTTCTTTGCTAAAATGATCGAAGCATCCCAGTTTATTCTATGATTGTTATCAAATGCGTGTTGGCACATTTTTGATTTATGAAATTCTGTGTTTTTAATTAATTAATTTTATCTGCCAACACGCGTTTGATTACAATCATAGAATAAACTGGGATGCTTCGAGCATTTTAGCAAAGGAAACTTGTTCTAAAAACGCAAAATTAAAGAAAGTGCGTATATATTATTAAATAAAGATAATTGTGTAGCATCAATTTCAGTTAATTTAAATAACACTTGGTTGCCTTTGCTTAATACTGAAGTATCTTCAGGAAAACTAAAAATTAACTAACTATTAATCTTTTTGTAAAATAAACAATAAATATACCAGCAACCAGTTATCTATGACACTATAACCAAACAAACATATTTTGACATTTAATGTCAAAGATTTCAGAATATCCTAAAAAAGACAAATTTTAAATTTTTAAAACCTTAATATTGGTAAATTTTTATTTTTATTCCATTTATCTTAACAACGGTGGCAGATTTGCCACCGAAACGTCGATTTTTATTTTTTTACTTGTTTAATTTTTTTTTGGTTTTTAGTACTTTTAATTTTATTTTCGGCGTGTACCAAAATAAATACCATCCATTAAATGAATCCGCCGAACTACAGAACAGATCTTCAAAAGTTTTACATTGAAACTTATATAATCTAACTCGTACGCGCTGCGCCTGCATATGAAACGTTAGTCTAGTTACACATGAGTCCCGTTACACATAAGATGTACGAACCCCCTACGCCCTATGACCTACGCCTGATGCACAAATTATGTCATGTAATTTGTGCCTAATACATTGAAAGTAATGCCTTTCACATGCAGGCGTGGTGCGTAAGCCTTAACTTACATTTCTTTTAATGCAAAATTTGTTGCCAGGTAGGGCGTAGGGCATTCGTACGTCTCATGTGTAACCGGACTGAGACGTACGAACCTTCTTAGCCCTATGTTTGCTGCATTGCAAGTAATATAACCATTCACATGCAGCTGCAGCGCGTATGCGTTAGGTTACATTACTTTCAATGCAAAATCTTTTGTTAGGTCTAGAGCGTAGGGTTTTCATACGCCTCATGTGTAACGGGACTTACACTACTTTTAATGCGTCAGGCGTAGACATAGGGCGTCGTTCGTACGCCTCATGTGTAATAGGACTAATAGATCACTGCATTTAAATTCTTAGTTGTCGGTAAGCTGAGATATATTGGGGTACATTAAAATAATTCCATAAAATCAATTATAAAATAGTAGCTTAGTTTCGTAAAAACTGCAAGGTTCTGTCTTCTCGGATCACTGAGATACTCCGCAATTGCAACACAAATAGGACACCCAGTATAGTATAAAATATAAATTACTTACTTTGCTATTAAACACGTTAAAAATAAACCTTTAAAAACATTTTACCACTGTTCAAGTTTTCATATATGTCAATGTTTTAAAACTCAATTTGTATTTATATATAATAGCGATACGGACAAGTATTTCCTTAATTGGGGATACATATATGTTAATAAAAAATATTATTAGAGCCAGTGGCGGATTTAAGTTATATAACTTAAAAAATATTAATAAACATGTTTTTGTTTTTAATTTATTATAAAAATTAATATTAACAATAAGTAGGCACTTTAAAACAATGGGTTTTGCTTTCGTTATCGTTAAATTACACAACTCAATTTTAAAAATATTTTTAAAAGATATGTGCACTAAGGGCATTATTATATACAGAGTGTCTGGAAATACGAGTAAACAGTTTAAGAAAATAAATTTCGGATTTATTAGAACATATTAGTGTTTTTAGGCCCCCTTAATACTTCTCTTTACTCTAGCACAAGGTTTGATATTTTAAAATTTCCAGTATTACCCTATTTTTATTTATAACCTTTCTAAAAGTATGTGCTCTTAAAAGCTGTACTCACTATTCAAACAATATTCAGAATATGCATGTTTCACATCCTATAAATTTGATTAAACCTAAAATATGATTGCTAGAGACAAACAATGAAAATTTAACAAAAAAAAATTGTAAAAAGTTTTTGCTTTGGGAGATAACTACATATTTAAAATTAAAGACAAAAAGTAAGTTTATTTATAGGATCAAATTATGACTAATAATAAAAAATAAAGTATCTATTTTTTGTTTTAAAAATAATATAAAATATTAAATAAAATTACAACTGATGTATGTGTACTATTTAAAATAGAGAACATTATCAGGACTTGTTCATGTTTTGTTTGAATAAAAAGAAAAAAAAATAAGCTAAGAATTTTAAAAAGGGTAAGTATAAACTATGCTAAACTATTTCTAAAACAAAAAATAATTTACTATTTTTTATTTGGTATTATTGGTTTGTTTATTTTTTAATAAAACATAAATGATTATCTCACTGGACCATAGAATTAGGACGGGACAACCCATACACTAAAGCCGCTCGGCTTATTGTCTTTTACGTCTGGGTGATGTCAGCCAGACGGGACCTACAGCTTAACGTGGGTTCCGAACCACGGTCCTATGCGCGATAACTTAAAACCTCGTCCCCACCCAGGAGGACTAACGAACCTACCAACTGAGTGGGGTTCGTATGTTCACAGTTGCGCAGGACACGGCAAAGTGTCTTCCTGCGCCTTGGTTCTTGCTGGCTATTAGCAAATCGCTACATTTTGCCACATTTGTCCGTCTTATTAAGCTAACCATAAATTTCTGATCTTGGCTGCCGGCAGGATTCGAGACCCACCTTACGTCAATTGTGCGCTCAACGACCCGGCGCTTTAACACGCTAGGCCAACTCCCGTACCACTAAGTAGAAATATTTATTTATTTATTTATTTATTTCAAGGGACAAAACCATTTTTACAAAAAATAATTACAACAATAAACTATAAACTAAAGTGTTCAAAGATTTAACAATCAAGAAAAAAATACAAAAAGTAAACAAATTTAAACAGAGATATACATATATCAAAAACTCGCTGCACCTTAACTTAATAGATTTGAAACTTGCCGTCTATTTAAATAGCTTTTTTTATTAACAGTTATTGTTTGTTGTGAGCACAAATTTTCCAACTTAATGCGTATAAGTGAAGAAGTACCCTGTATATCTCAATAAATAACATTAATGTTGAACCGAATGTGTATATAAAAGTATATTATTAATAAGGTAAATACTTTTTTTGTCTTTAAAATCTTTAATATTCTATATCCAATTTTGTTTTATATTAAAAATGTTATTTATGGCATTTAGCATTTAACAATTTAATAAGTTCAGTGGCGTCTTGAGCGACGATTTTAAAAGTTTGTTTAATTTTTGTACTTTCTTTAGGTTGGGCCTTTAGACTTTAGAGCATAAAAAATATTGCAAGAATGTCTTCTTTAAAAAAAACAACTTATTTACTTTTTATTAACATAAAATACATAAATACATAAAAAACGTAAAAACCTATTTAGAGAAGGTAAAGTCTAAAAATTTTAACTAAAATACGTGTTTTCGAAACTTTTCTGTTTTTTGAAGAGTTTAACACACTATATCTCGAGATGTAGAATCTGTTCTTAAATTTCTTTAACAGCATTTTGTTAAACCCTAAATATAAAAAGAAGGTGAAAAAAGTACGTTTTGTTAGGTGGAAACTTTTGTTTTTTGCTCTTCAAAATTTAACATTTTTGCCCCTCCCTGGAAGTCACCCTGCCGGCTCTAATGATACCCAATATTGTATAAAATATCAATTACTTACTTTGCTACTAAAAACAATAAAAGCAAACCTTTTAACAACATTTTACCACTTTTCAAGTTTTCGTGAAAATGTCAATTTTTTAAATTTATTTGTATTTATACATAATAGCGATATGTACAAGTATTTGCTTAATTAGAATTTGTTATCTTAATTGGTTTAAAATTTTTAAAAAATATCTATTAACTTTTAACTTAATAACTTAAAAAATATTTAAATACTAACGCCAAATACCTATCCTTAAAAGTGATTTATTACTATATTTACAACCATGTATGTAATGTTAACATTTCCGACTTTTTAAAAGTGTGAACACTTTTCTAAATTCCACTTTCAGACACGGGAGAAAAGTTAACCTAAAAATTTGTTATTCCTGCTGAGAAATTAATTAATCATACTGACCAAGGTTGACCATTTTGTGACCAATTGCGTTCTTTTGATTGAGCCCTGTCTAATTAATTTGAGTCGCTAAAATTTTTTAATAATCTTAATATTTTAAGCACGCCATAAAACTGTTGTGTGGATAACCAATTTTTACACTTAGTGACCATTTATAACCATTTTGTGACCAATTCGAAGTTGTTTTTCAAAACTCAAATTTTACACTTGGGGCCGCCAAATAGATTGGAATAACTTTGACTTTCTCTATCTTGCAAACGATAAACTTTTTGACTAAGGTAAATTGTGTTATATCGTTTTTTCTATCTGTTATCGTATTCTCTATATTATTTTGCTTTACTTTTTGTATACAGTGCATTTCTTTAATGTCCCCTCCTCCTTTAATGTTTTAAACGGATTAATTTAAAAAAGTAAAACTTTTGGATATAAAATTAATACTTAAATACCATATTTTAAATTGACAGATAAAAATTTCAAGATGGCGGCTGGGCGCCAGAGAGGAAAGAGGGGTCTTGTGCTCCTGACGAGTACTTTATATCCCTAGAATATAAAGTCAATACCTTTACCTAGTACAAAATGGAGGTACTTAAATATTACCTATCCTAATTTGGATGGCCATATTTCCATAACTAATAAAGTAAGATGTACTTAATGTGCTACTTATAGTTACTTTAAAGATCTTTTTAATGGTAATATAATATACAGGGTGCCATCTTGAAATTATCATCTGGTAATTTTACTCCTAAATATAATATTTATGTAATAATGTCTCAAAGTCCCAAAATAAAAGGAAGGTGAACTTAAAGAAATGCACTGTATAACTCAGAACACTTTTATTATTTGTCCCTGATAAAGATATATTCTTATTCTTTATTTATTATGAAATAATAATAAGTAGGTACTTTAAAAGTGTGCATAACAACAATCCAATTAAAAAAATGGATAAAACAAAATATGTATAGTGAAGGATTTTGTCGGTTATTACAGTATACAGAGAAAACATGAGCATACAATAATTTAACGGCTTAAAATTCTGACCTTAAAGTAGGTCGTTTCAGAGCCGTAGGCAGGGAGGGGACAATTGTACTTTGCCCCCTCCTCCAGCAGCTTAAAAAGACCTTTTAAAGATGGGTTGTTTGCTTAAGGTAGTGCCCAAGTCTTTTTTGGTTGTTGCCACCCCCCAATCCCTTTCAGCTTACAGATCTGGGTCGTTTAAAGTTTACTAGGCTCTACATATTTAAAATCGTTTTTTTCTGGTTAAAGGCGTTAAAATAATTTATTATTTTTTAGAAAATAAGCTAAATAATTTTAAATATGCCGGCGAAAAAAAAATTAAGTAATAAAAGTGACTTCATTGCTAAAACACTTGCTTCTATGACTGTTAAAAAAATGTGTATTATAATATTGTGATTTTAAACAGGTAATATGGTTCATTACTCACGACCAGTACCCACGCCTATTATCCACATCCATTATCCACGGCCGGCATAAAGCGCTTTAAAGGTAAATAAATACGATAGTTTTTGATAAGGCTACTGCGATTAAAAGTAAAGTATTCTATGAAAAAAAATGGGTAAAATAAATAAAAAATTGGGTTCTTAAAGGTAGAAATCAAATATTTAGTACCAATTAAGCAAAAAACTCAAGAATTAAATGCAAAAAGAAGGGGAAATAGTGAATTTAGGTTAGTTTTGGTTATCAACGCCAAAAATGAATAACTCGTAAATAATTACCCTTACTTTTCCTTTTCTTTTAATATTTACTGATGACGTTTGTCAAAGTCATCAACAATATATGACAATGTGATACTATGATAACGTATAATACCGAAATCAAATAATCAAATATATTGTTTACATACATGTTAAACTACAAAAATATTTTGTCTACAACCATGTATGTAATGTTAACATTTCCGACTTTTTAAAGTTTGAAAGTGTCACTTTTCTGACTTTTACTTTCGGCTTACAAAAGTTAACTTTCCTTTCGTGGTTCGAAAGTGAAAATAACCTAGGCAACAGTCGCAAAAATTTAAAAGTTGGCCAACTTGACATCTTGTCTGATATTCTTGACATTTTGTCTGATATTCTTGACATCTTGTCTGATATTCTTGACATCTTGTCTGATATTTTGGACATCTCTGTGATACCTTTACGCGCGATAAAAGTCTAGTGCCGTAAATACTTGACAAATTAAAAATTATTTTGTTAGGTTGACATATTTTTAATTTTAAAATAATTATAAAGAACCCAAAAAAGATGTAAAAAAGTTTACAAACCTTGGTGATAAGTTTCATTACTGTCTCGAGAAATGATTTACCCTTTGCAAACCTTCCCATTCTCTTAATAGTAAAGAAAGACTCTCGTCGGGTGTTTGGCCTAACGTGTGAGGCGTCAGGTCGTTGAGCGCACAACCGACGTGAGGTGGGTTCGAATCCAGCTGGCGCGGTGGCCAAGGTCAGAAATTCAGTGCTCAACAAAACGGACAAAGTGCAAAATGCTTCGGCGCTAATGGCCAACAAGGACTAAGGCGCCGCAACACACTTTGCCGTGTCCTGCGCAACCGTAGATATGCGGACTCAGTTGGTAGGTTTACTAGTGCCCCCTGGGTGGGGACGGGGTCTTAAGTTTTTACTCATAGGACCGTGGTTCGGAACCCACGTTAAACTGTAGGTCCCGTCTAGCTGATATCACCCAGACGTAAAAGACAGGGCGCACAATAAGCCGAGCGGCTTCAATGCATGGGTTATCCCGGCCCTATTCTAAAGTCTAAGGTCTAACATTTTCCACGTCGGTATGTAACGAAAAGGAAAGAATTTTTGGTGACCACAGAAAAAATAATATGTAAAACTCGGCTAAAGCCTCGTCTGGCAAACTTTACGATCATCTGGAAATATACCACTTTTTCATTTTATAGCACAAAAAAAAATTAAAAAAAAATATATACTTTTTATTATTTGTTTAACAAATCAAGAAAATCTAAATAATTAGCTCATAATCTTCAAGAGATCTTGTGGCAATAACATTTTGGTACCATTTAGCGGATTTTTCCAGGACCTTGTTCTGTTTTGACTGTCAAAATCCACACGTATTAGACCAAATCTAGAGCTAAAATATTAAATTAAATAAAGGTTATTAAATATTTATTTAAAAAAAAATTCATTGATTAATATTTACTCAATGCATCGTCCTTTAACAACTTTTGTAGCGTTGTCTTTTGACCACTTATTTATGCATATCGGGTGCAATCGACAATTGCTGTATTCTTTTTATGCTCCAGAACCGTCCGGAACGACACCATAAGTGTTCCTTTTACAATTTTTTGACATTTTTTCATATTGTAGAACCGTTCTTGACACTATTGACAGTTCAGAGAACTGTTCAGAACGGTTCTACAAGGTAAAAGGAATACACTAATTATCGACGGAAAGTCGTTTGAACATATCAATCAATGTTATATTAGGCGTTTAACCCATTATAACCACGGTAATAATTGGTGACAACTTTGACGTATAATATATGAATTAAACGTCAACACAACGAATTGGTAAATACCGTTTTATAATTGGTTATTTACCTAAAATTAATCGTTTAAATTCGGAGTGATATGATTTAGCGTATGACCGTAAAATTTTGTGCGGCAAACAGATAATAATTAAAACTTTTCGGTACTAGAAACACGCTTTCTGAGTTATGGCCTGGCCACACATTACCGCCCTGAGGCCGCACCGTGCCCGGATTCACAATCATAGAGGAAAGTGGGGCAGATTGATTCACAAAAATTAAATAGCACTTTTAATGCCCCCCAAAATATAAAAAGCCTTTTTGTCTATTGTTTTATATGCATATATGTATATCTTATTATTTAAATTAAACAGATTTTACTCAATTTTATTAAATGCAAAACTTTTTACGTTTTTAAAAAGTAAGTTCCTAAATATTCTTTCTAAATTGTTGTAACATCTTCCCATATTTTTAAACTAAAAGAAGAAAAATAATTTTCCTGAGCATATTTTGGGAACTTTGTATTACATTATTGCAAAGATGCAAGTTGCTCCACAACCCCCTACATTTCACTAGCGAAACGCACGGATGTGCTACGCTGCGGGCTCGTTGTGGTTATGTGTGGCCAGGCTCATTTATTTAATAACATGAAGGAACATTAAAGAAACATACAGGGTGGCCCACCATATTCGGCACGGTCTGTAGCTGGATAACCATGGGGTTTTTAAAAAATGTAATTACTGAAACATATACAGGTCGAATAAGGCCACAGTATAAAATTATTTTACTCTATACAGGATGTCTCAAAAAGTGGGATGTATCAAAGTTATATCTTTTTAAATGGAACACCCTATACTTTATGACGGTTTTAGATTCTACTTTAAAAAATAACTCAAGTTTGTTATTAGTACCAAGTGTCTAATTTTATTCGTTTTTGGGATATTTGATTTTTTTTCAAAATGCAGGGGTGCAATTAAATTAATTTTATTTTAACAATATAAACTCCTTAAACTTTAAAATTTGTTACAAGATTAGGAAAATTCTGCCTTATCATACGTAGGTCATATCGAGATCATAGATTATACAGGGTGATCAAAAAATAATTTCAATTTTTAGAAATTCAAATAGCAATACCTCTCTTATTTTAAATGGAGCACCCTGTATTTTTTTACACCACATGATGACAAATCAAATGCTCTTTTGAATGGTGTATAGGTTGCCTATACCTATCTTTTATACTTTTTAAGTAAATTCCGTTTTAACATATTTTTATTCCAAATGTCTATTTAAACGTAAGTAGGCTGTGATATAGCTATGCCTATTTACTAAGCCGTTATTGCAAAATGTAAATTTGTTGGAAAAAAGCACAAAATTAAAAGATTTTTATTATCTGCCACTATTTTTAAAATTCACAAAAAAATCATTAGTTGCTTATAATGCTACTTCCATTAACACTTATTTCAGCTGAATGTGGTCAGTTATGACGACATTTTGTGACCTATAACTCGTTTCTTCCATTATCCATAATAACTGTGTCAATTTTTTTAAAGCAACTATTAAGGTTATCAGATGGTTTCTCCTGGAATATTTTTCAGGATTAACTCTAGACTAAAGTAAACCATTTTTTTCACATCCTACCAGTATTATATCATCTTGTTATTGTAGAAAAAGGGTTTTTATTTAAAAACATTGAAATTTCCTTTGAACTGACTAAAACACTAGTAATCAATAAATGGTCGTTGTTATTTTCTTAAGAAAAATATAAATGGTTGCTATGTCACAGCCAACTTTAATTTAAATAATCACTTGGACTGACAACAGATTTAACTAAAAAACACAAAAGATAGGTATAGGCAACCTATAACCATTTAAAGGAGTATTTTATTTGTCATCATGTAACGTAAAATAATACAGGGTGTTCCATTTAAAATAAGAGAGATACTGCTCTTTGATTTTCTGAAAAATTGAAATTATTTTTTGAACGCTCTGTACAATATTTAATCTTGATTTAACCTACGTATGATATAGCAGACTTTCTCTAATCTTGTTATACATTTTAATGTTTAAAGTATTAAAAAGTAAAATCAATTTAATTTTACCTCTGCATTTTTCAAAAAAATCAAATATCACAAAAACGAATAAAATTAGACACTTACTACTATAAACAAACTTGATTTATTTTTTAAAGTAGAATCTAAAACCGTCATTAAATATAGGGTGTTCCATTTAACAAAATATAGCGTCACACTTTTTGAGACACCCTGTATAGACTAAAATAATTTTATACTGTGGTCTTATCCGACCTGTATATGTTCCAGTATTTACTTTTTTAAAAACCCCATGGTTATCCAGCTACAGACCGTGTCGAATATGGTGGGCCACCCTGTATGCTAAATACTAGAAAAGATGTGGCAATTACTACGAGTATGTGGACATACGATATTATTAAAAGCTTAACAGCCCATTTAATAGGTGATAATGAGCTATTCGTCCGTGTTATTGCGAAACAGGAAGTACTGCTCTCGCACACGGCCGAAAATATAACTGCTATTGTAGAAAAAATATTTTAATAAATGGATAATATTACATAAAAATGTTACTGTTGTGTTAGATAATGGTGCTAAAATTAAAAAGCAGTTAGTGAGCATTTTAAAAAATACCAACATCCGTATATAGTGCACACGCTAAACCTTATGGATAATGAATTGTGCTGAACAATCAAATTTGCCAATTTTAAAAGTAAAGTTGGATGCACCAACTTGTTGAAACCCCTGCTTTATAATAATCAAAAAATCTTAAGTATTGCCCTGACCAATAAATTTACAAACATAGAATACTGGGACTTGACGAGTAGTAGATTTTATTTCTAAAACTAGCAAGTAATTTAAAATAGTACCTAATTTATGTAACAAGTGATATTTTTTTACATATGGAAAGTTTGACAGCACGAGCCGTTAGGCGAGTGCGGCAATCCCATGAGTAAAAAAGACACTTTATGCATGTGTTACATACTATATTTTTCCACGACCGTATAAAAATTTCCCAAAATACCATTTTATTCATGTTTTATTTATTTAAACCTATTAATTTTACTTTTTGCAGCACATCCAATATATTGCAACAAAAAGTCACATCCTCCCTATTTTTTAAGAAATAATTATTTTCTTTATAACTATGCATTTATTATTTAATTTTAGAAAATTTTTGGTACTTACTTTTTGTAGAAATAATACTAAAACAGCATAAATTCCTTTTCATTTTGTTGTCATTCAAATTCATTATTACAATAAATTTTCAATATATATTTTTTTAAATTTATTTGCAATCTGTCAAGTTTTTTAACTAGTGACACGTGAACTAAAAGAAATAATGACGAAATCAAAGGTAACTTGACCGTTTGGTTCAGTTGATGTCACATTTACTGTCACATTGCATAAATTGATATTTAAGTTTATTGTAGTAGGCATTAAAGCAAAACACTAATTCAAAGTGTGAAAAAAGCATCGAAGTGGTAAAAAAGTTACTTTTTTACCACTTTATGTAGTGTACTAGAATGAAGTACTTTAACTTCATGTTAACGATTAAAAAAACAGCTTTTTTTTAACGGTCGTGAAAAGATATTTTATATAACCAAAAATACCCGACTATGTCACTTATTATCTCTTTGCTAAAGGGTTTTCAAATCTCATTTAAAAATCTTAAACCCAATACTAAAATATGCGAAAATCTGCAAACTAAGTTATCAGAAGTGGTACAACATCAGTGTTGCTACTATGAGATGAATAAAATAGCAGCAAAAGCTGATCCAAGGTTCAAAAACTGGAATTTAAAAGAAAAATAATGCAAATAATGCATAAAACTGAGATAACTAAAAACTTAATGCAATTTTTTATGACAAAGCAGCCAAGGGAAAGTAAGTGTTAATACTGCCATAATAATTCAAATGTCGAAATTTGAAAAAAATTACAATATTTGATTTAATTTATACAAAAAGCAGCTAAAACTAAAATATTAATACTAAATAGAAAAAAATTGCTTTTTAATGTTTCAATAATTATTAGAGCATTACTCTACAATTGTTTCGCTTTTCTAAGGCTTCATCAAGAGTACTTCGTATACTAAATTTAAAAAGAGAAATATTTACAAACAGAACCATTTAATGCGTTTTTCCCAAAAAGGTCTATAAAATATTATTAGGGGTTTTATTATGCGGCCCAGATGTGGTAATAAATTTATTTATAATTGGCATATCTGCGAAATTTGAAACAGAACCTAAAAGCAATAATTTTAAGTTTATCAATTATATACCAAACATCAGCAATAATGTATCCAATAGGCTAGATAACTTAGGCTGTAAAACTGTGTCTGTAAATAAGAGTAACCTAGGTAGATTATTAGTTAACAATAAAGACAAAACAGAAAAATTAGATATGTCAGGGGTTTATAAAGTTAATTGTGCAGACTGTAATGCGGAATATATTGGGCAAAGTGGAAGGAGCATAAAAAACAGAAAAAAAGAACACAAAACATCAATTTTAAATGGTTTAAAAAACACAGGCATTTCAACACATTGTATAGAACAAAACCACTTTATAGATCTTAATAATGTTAAACGACTCCATAGAGAATACAAAGGTAAAAAATTAAATATATATGAAGAACTAGAAATTAAAAAATCACTTATAGACAATACAACTCCTTCTACCAATGATCAAATAAATTTCGCAGATATGCCAATTATAAATAAATTTATTACCATATCTGGGCCGCATAATAAAACCCCTAATAAAATTTTATAGACCTTTTTGGAAAAACGTGTTAAATGGTTCTGTTTGTAAATATTTCTCTTTTTTAAATTTAGTATACGAAGTACTCTTGATGAAGCCCTAGAAAGGCGAAACAATTGTAGAGGAATGCTCTAAAAATTATTGAAACATTAAAAAGCAATTTTTCTTATTTAGTATTAATATTAAAAAAAAATTCAGAAGAAACCAACTGCGGATACAATTCAGTGTATTAAAACTAAAATATTTGTAACTTTATTTTCAATGGCAACAATATTGATAAAGCAATATTTACAAATCCTATTTATAGAAATAATAACAATTAATCTTACCGGAGTTCTACGAGCATACTAAAAAAGTGTCGTGAAACTCAGTTGCATCAAAAAAAGTTTTTCAAAAGATGGACAACTAACAAATTTAAGAAGAACTACAGACTATTTCCGAAAATTTAGACTCGATAGTATTTTTTAATTTATGTTTATGAGAGTCATCTCTGTAGTTTTAGTTTCATTGCCTAAAAATTTACTGTTATTTTTAAAAATATGTCGAATTTAATTTTTGTTTTTATGACTAGCTGTTGTATATAATTATATACAGTGCATTTTAAATAAAACACACCACCCCGTATAATTTTGTTATTTCTAAGTACACTTATCAAAAAATCCTGAAACACCAAAATTTTTTTAGGGGCCTGTGCCTCCATTTATTAATACAAACGTTAAATAGATTAAATGGTAAGGTAAGTTAACTCATATTTTATCCTAAAGGGTTTTAAATTATCTTTTTAATGGTTAAGTTAAACTACCTTTATTTTTCATTTTAAAGCAAAATATCATTTAAAAAATTAATTTAGAATGGCATTTTGAATAACTTTTCTAAAGTAACAGGGCAGCCTAAAAATTCATGAAACTAATTTTTAAGTTACCAAAAATTAATTATTTTCAATTTTTATAATTAAATGACCTAAAAAACTTTTATAATTTGCTTTTCAAACACCTGCTACTTCTTAATTTTTACAAAACACAATTTTTCAACTATAAACGCCAGTTTTCGTTACATTATCGATTTCAATAAATTTTTGTATTATTGTTTTTGTTGATTACAAACATGATCCTAAAAAGAAATTTCTAATGACATTTTGTTAAAAAATGAAAAATACCGGCAGTTTACTATTGGATAAATATTATGTTTTTAAGTTTTTGCGAACCCTGTATATAAAATCAACATTTTCTCTTCGTGAATCCTATTTTTTTACAAGCAAAGCTTTTTTATGAAGAATTACTTTTTTCCAAAAATGACATTACGTTCCCCTAATATTACACGGTTGTATGTGACAATTTTGGAGTTTCGAGAAATAGCGCTTTGAAAAATTGACCTATCACCAACGCATTATTTTAATTTTTTTATGTATATCTTTTTAAGATATTGTTATATTTTGGTTAACATAGGAACACGAGTTATTAATTTTAATACAAACTTTTGATATTTTTGCAAAAAATGTATTTATTCAAAAAACATAGAACTTTGGTATTCACAAATCAACAGTCTTTCAAACTTAGGTAACATAGAACTTTGAATCATTAATTTGGATAAGATGGAAATAGTTATTATTCTTTATTTTTGCGGCTAAAGATGGTTTCATAGTACAGCCTGTCCATTTCTGGGATCCACTTTATCATTGACTTTAAGGCATCGATCTTGTTTTGCGGTAACATAACTGTAATATCATTTTTCTTAAATCTAATGGAATAAGTTCGGTTTCGGCAGTAACATGAGAACGACGGACCCTTTTATGTAGGTTTATAACTTTAAATTCATTTGATTCTATTGCAAAAGAGTCCTTATACTTTATCTCATAAAGACTTTTTGTAAACTCTAATGTCACTACCTTTGAAAATGGCACACAATTGTAATTTAATTGGCTCGAGTAAAATTGGAAATCTATAAAGTCCTGCTTTTTCATCTGAATTATTTTATAGGGATTTTTGGACTTACTTTTACTAGATAACGTAGAAGCGATACTGGTGAATAGAATTCGACTTTCCTTAAAGTCCTTTCAATAGAACTATGAACGGCATCAATTTCTTGAATGCAAGAATGTCCAGGCACTGAGAACTTCATTGTAATCTTTTGTAAATTTTTGTGTGCTTGAATAAGGTGAGTAAGAGCATAACTCATTAAACTATTGCGGTTTTGAGGGACGCAACTGTCACTCCATAAAATTATTTCCGTAAATTCAGGGTGATCTTCTAGTACATTATTTAAAATTTTATAAACCGCGCTAGCGATATCGTTTCCAGTCCTTCCATGCAAATCTTCCGACCATAGAGCACAATATATTTTTTTCCAACAGACAGATGACCGGTCATGTTGTATACATTTAATTTGCTTTTGTAGAAAAAGTTTTTATGTCAGCTTTTGGACACGTTAAAACGTTTTCCAAGTCAAAGCATAGAAGTGGTTTTCCACTCTCCTTATCTTTTGCTTCTGTTGTTTCATGTATTCCTTTTCTTTTAAATGATTGTCGTACATCCTCTCTTTTTCTTCATCCATTCGGTTCTCTGCCTTTGTTAACTTAATTTCTTCGCAAGTATCACATCTGTCCTTACGTGGCTTAAAGAATGCAATGTTAAATGAATTGCAAAATATTTTTCTGTATACGCAAAATGATACAGGCAATTTTTCTTTTTCATTTGCATACTGTAAGTATGTGTCATACATTTTTTAATATTCAAATCAGCTTCCAAATATTCCTTTGTAGTTTTTTTCGACAATAGTGCGATTCTACACGTGGAAACATATTGATATGTTCTTTAACAAAATCTGCATCTTCCTTTAATGTTTTACGTTTTATATGTTTCCCTTGTCTATTTTCAGGAAGGGTGTTTGTAGCCGATTTATTTTTGTGGACCGTGTAAATTGGTTTTTGACTGATGCATAAAGTTCCTGTATAAAATATTTTGCAAACTTGGCATTTTTGCCATTCATTGAAAAATAGTATTTAAAAGTTCAACCTTTTTTAGAATTATACTCATTTTTCCCTTTCCTTCGTCTATATGGAGAATCAACTTCTGTAGTATTTAAAATATAATTTCTCTTTTCGGAAGCGGAAAGAGAATAATAGTTTTGAAAAATTTCTTCCCTTTGATGGTCGCTAATTTTACGAGAACATTGTAATGAACATTTCGATAAACAATCCTTCTTATTTTTAATTTTTTTAGCCGGAACAATTTTATTTCTTGAGGAAACATATTCAAGACCTCGATCAAACCTTTCTTTTCTTATATTACATGCCCATTCAGAAACATTACGCTTTCGTTTACGTGTTAACTGCTTTTTCTTTCCTTGTACTTCCTCGTGATTGTCGAAAGATCCTGTAGAATTTATTTGATTTTGAAAAATTTTCTCATTTGGATTTTGATCTATATTCTGGGAGTATGCATTTTCACCGCAGTTTTCCGTAAACGTTTTTTCTCTTGAGTGAAGGAAGACGAACTAGTCTTGAATCTAAAAAGTATATTATATACAATTCTAGAACACTAAATTCCAGATAAAGTGCTATTCAATGGTCCACGTTTTAGAATGGTGTTGCAGCGAGATATTAAATATAAATTTCTAATGAATTTTCGCTGGGATCAGAGGCTTAAGACGCACAATGATAGAGTCAATTTAGTATTTTCTTACTGCAACTCATGTCAAAACAGTTCCACTCTTTTTGTAAAAATAGAAAAAAATATATTTCTATTAATTTTTTATTTAAAATTGTAATCTAATACCTGCTCAAATCCGTAGATAAAAATTTACCATTCGATAAAGACGTAGTGGCTGTTGAAGTAATGGTACTGTTCGGTACGTTCAAATGGTTCAAATGCTTATTTTCCAACAAACATTTTGCATTTTTAGAAAGGCCCGAATTACTTCTAGAACAATACACATAATAATTTAAAATAATAAAAATATATAATAATAAATAATAAAAACACATGCACGTACTTACTCGCTTAATTTACCAGAGGACTTATCATTTTCAGTAATATAGTTATGATTATCATCACTACTCTCACTGCTTGTAGAAATTCTGGGAATCTCAATTAACCGGCCACGAATTTTAATTCTAAAATAAAAGCACATCATAAAACAGTAAAATACCTAAACCTAACCAACACAATTCTTTTACCTGGTTTTTCCCGATCTTTTATCGTCTGGAAGATACTCTTTATCTTTATCAGAATCATAGCCGTAACCATCACTAATATCATTGTCACTCATTATTTAATTTTTGGTTTAAAACAGGCGTTATTTTAAGTATTGTATTTAGATAAACGACAGCAATAAACTAACCTAACCTCGTTTTTGGCCGCAGTACAAGGTTGTATGTTAGACATTAATAAAGAATAACCGAGTTCTATGTTGTAACATGGGACTATGTTATACTATTTATTAACAAAATTTTAAGCTACAAAGTTGCATGTTGAACATACACCCTTGTTATACAAGAAAGTGAAATTTTGAACATAAACCTTTGGTTTTATTGTAATAATTAAGGTACTATGTTGACTACAGTGTTCCTTTTAGGATCAAAATGTAACATTTTGCACATAGAACTTTGATGTACTGAAAACTAGGAAAGTGCTATAAATGTTACATACAACCTTCTAATATTAGGGGGACGATTATTGGCCCATTTGTTCTCTTGTTAACTCCATCCGTGGACAGTCTGTATATTTGGTCCCAGAAAAGTCCGTTGCTCCTCGAACAACCGTGATAATTTTTTAAATCAAAATTTAAATGACTTTTTATGTAGTATGTACACTGGCGGTAAGACAGATCAAGATTTCTATGTAATACCAACGATCTATTTTACGCTAGGATCAAACTCGGGACATCATTAAAGACTTTTTAAAAAGGGAATGGTAGCCATTTCCATATTATGACGTCATTTCATTTTATATTTATGTAAAGTCTGTACAATCACAATTGACACAACAAAAACAGAATTTCAAGCACTTCCAAGGCGGCCTCTTTGTTAAGCATGGGCGGAGGAATAAACGTTTAATAGAGCAATTAGGGTAAATTAAAAATTAATAATAAGTTAAATAAGATATAAAATTAAATAAAATAAATTATTATTATTTTTTTATTTTTTACCGGGTGACCAGTAATATCGAGGAAAGGCAGGTAACAATTATCTATAAACATAATTATTTAAGATTTGGCTATGTTTAAAAAGATAATGAGTGCATTCACCTGTACCAATGTGGTTATTATGTTTTTAATTATTATTTTATCAATTTTGGCTTCGTTTCGTTAAAAAACTCCTATGGTTTTCACAATTTAAAAGAAATATTCGCCCAACCAATTAGTACAGTAAATTTGGTTTAATTTGTTTATTGTGTTGTTTTATTTTTAGTGCCGGATTAAGGATTATTTAAGTGAATCGAACACTAGCACTATATACGATGCAGTCGTCCGGAACTTAAATAACTTTTGAATTACAGGTCGTGGAAAAATTTTTCGGGTATCATTTAAAAGGTAAAGTTATGCAGAATACAGAACTCCAAAAACTAAAATACTGCATTTAAAAATTGAAAAAAAAATGTCATAATTCAGTCGCCAAAGACTATATTTTATCTTACTTCTGGTCTTCTATTTATATTTATGATATTTTATTTCCATACATTGATTTGGTTATTATTTATTGGTTTATTTTGTAATAAATGTAATAACATTTTTCTACAAAAATTATTACATTAGTATAAAAAGCCACAAGTAAGATAAACAAAATTGTATATTAATAAATTATCATAAATACATTTTTTTATTTTAAAGTAAAGACATTTTCTTTAATTTAAGACCAAATTAATAACCAAATAATCCTATAATCCAAATGAATTTTATGTAAAAAAGATTTTTCATCAATATAAATGGAAGGCGAGAAGTAAGATGAAAAATAATCTATTTCGACTGAATTATCACATTTTTTTAATGCATTATTTTGGAACTTTAGAGTTAAGATTTAGTTATTCTCACAAATTTTTCTATATTCTACATAACCTTACCTTTCAAATGATTCGAGAGAAAATTTTCTACAACATATCGTTCAAGAGTAATTTGATTTCCGGACGATTTTTTACTGCATCGTACATAGTACGTCGTTTGCGTCTCTCTCCCTGTATATAATAGAAACAAAAGTAGGTACTTCAAATGAAAAGTGGAAAGAAAAAGAAAAAAACCGGCCCTCACCGACAAAAACGCGCCATTTCACCGTTTGCATTTCTTTCCATATATATAATGGAAATAAAAGTACTTTAAATGAAAAGAGCAAAAAAAGGTCCTCGCCCTCAAAAACGCGCCCCTCCATAATCTATACTTCCTGAGCCTTCATTTCAACACACACCCGTTCGTGGTCACCTTATATAGACAAGGTACATTACACGGTATTTTAGATTATTAGTATTTAATAAGTGCACAATAAAAACTAGAAATTCTTATCTAAATCCACCGTTTTTTTTATCACAAATAAAATGGCCGCCAAAATTTCAATTTATTAGCAAATTAAAAACAAATTTCTAATAATAAATACAAAAAAAACTATTTCACCTTACACAATACATAAAAACATTTATAAAAATCTAAATTAGGACCTTAAATCATAAATTCATAGATATTAAAAATGAATATGAGACGACACTGTCTTTTAGTTGCAGGTGCAAGAATTCTGAAGAAAGTTAAATAGGTCTTATCTCTCTTAAAAATATCTATCTAATCACGTTCGTTTAAATTTAAAGTAGACCAGTAGGATTTAAACCCCGCCTACCATTTTCACTGACAAACTTGTCAAATCAACGTGAACTCTCTACGGGGACTAATCAACTATGATATAGGCTATTTATTTTATTGCGTGACGTGGTAAATTGATAGAACCCCAATTTTTGTGTTGTCTTAATTTACTTTATAAGGAGTATAACTGTAAATTATAATTTAAAATAAAGAAGTATTATTATTATTATTATTATTATTATTATGGTGACAGGTACGTATGCTATCATTATACCACGCAGGCCATTTTTTAGGAAAAAACTTAAATTAAGCCTGCCAAATTAGTTTGGATAAATTTGGTATTAGTTTGGCAGGCAAGATATAACCTAGACTGGCATTTTTTTAAACCAAACACAAAAAGTATAGAGTATGAAACTATTTATTTTTTTCTTTTTATACATAATATTTAAACACAATGTTCAGGCTCTACTAAACACCTATTTCCAGCAACCTTCTTTAACCACTTTGCAGAGTCCTTATATGTCCTCGTTTTACTTGCACTGTTAAAATCAACTTGTACAATACCAAATTTTACTCTAAAATTAAAAAAAACACATTTAAATAGGTACCGATAAAACTGGGTATCTAAAAAGAATATAAAATATTTGTTTGGACGAAATAAAATATTTGATAAAAGTTAGTTTTCAATGTCACAAAGTGGGGGTATTTAAAAATACAAAAATTGAGTAAAGCCGATAATATTACGTAAAAAAAGGTGTTTTTTATGTCACGAAGTGGCATAAGTTACTTCTTGCTACATTTACAGTCAAGAACATTATAATTGACGTCTTTTATTCTAATAAATAAGAAAGAAAAAACAAAAAATACTTAAAAAGGTCTTCTGCAAATTTGGAAAAGACTAGAATACAAAACTTTGTGATAGTAATGACGATTTATTTATCCTATAATTATACATACGTGTATCCACTTCCCCATTCGAAAGTATCCAACAAACTCCAAAGGGTGTAATGTGTAACCGGTACGTTATCCAAATAAATGGCATCTAGCACAGCACTTAGATATCCCTGTAAAAATATCTTATTATTATTCTGATATCAGTAGTGGCCGTAAAGTAAACAAATAAATGTAAAGAACATTATAGCAAACATTGTTGCATGCTATGAATATTTGCTAGCCCTACCATTATTTTTTTATTTTTATGGCATGCTTTATCATTAGGTTTACTTACTAAATATCCAAGTAATGTCAATTAATTTTTTAATTTTATATATTTAAAAAGTTGTTTCTGGTTTGTTTTTAAGCATAATAATTCACATTCTTTAACTTTTGAAGAAGTATACATTTTTGTGAAACTGTGTATATTATTGGGAACTTTACTTCTGAAGGTATGTATTCACCAAAGCAACAATGAGAAACTTTTTTGTAACTAAATGATGCTTTGTGTTCTAAAACTGCGGAACAAATGTCAACAGGTTTCAACTTTCGTCTCCACTAAAGCAACTGAAATCAGAAACAATTTTAGTTTTGTTTATCGTTTTTTACGTTAACACAATGTCGTGGAAGCTAATTGTTGCTTTGATGGATACGTACTGTTACAGACTTTCAAAAATGTGTTTAGGTTATAGAATTTTAGAGAGTTAGGATCATTTAATTTAGTTTGTTAATTTATTTAAATAATTTACCTTAATTTTTCCAAGTTCTTTCATCACTTTCGAAGGTTTCCGAAAACGCCCGAATTATCCATTAAGAACTTTTATGCCATCCTGTACTATGGAATTTTCACGATATATCTCGAAGATTTAAGATCATTCTTTACTCTTCCACCATACTATAAAAAGGCGACGGGAAACCTCCGATCAGTTAGTACAGATTCGACTTTTGTGCTGTAAACTTCGAGACATTGACAATTTAAGATTTTGTCGTTATTGTAACCATAGTTACGTTCCATTGTTAATAAAGGTATAAAAACGAAGGCACGTGTTTTTATACGAGGTGTTTTGGAACAGTACCTTAAGGTTCTGATTTATAATGACTTTATGTAGAAATCACAGTATCTTTTTTTTTAATAAAATTTCATTTTTTGCAAGCCTACATGCTGCACAATTTTACTTACCTCAAAATATGTTACTCTGTCCTGGTCATTAAGATAGTCTCCGCTGGTCCAGCCATTTTCTGTTATAAAAATTTCTCCAGGATTATAGTTCTTGTTAATCCAATTAACCAATTTTCTTATACCCATTGGCCAGGAAACTACATATCCTACCTTTAAATAAAAAAATCAGTATTTTATTTGCAAAAAGTTTACGAAATATATTTTAGGTACATTATTATTCAGAAATATGGTTGTTTTTGTAGTAGTATAGCGGGCTGGCTTCTGTGACACCTTAATGTATAGAATTTTCAGAGAAATACGCTCTGTCGGCATAATTTACTAATAAAAATAACCCTCGAAAAAGACCAATAAAACGATTAACGGTAGTCGGGAGAGCAGGGTCTTATTGTGAAAGAAATAATACAACACTGTTTCTTTGACTTCCGTAGATTGTGGTTAATCATTTTATTGCAAGAGATACTCTTACCTTTAAGGGTTTATTTTATTAGTACATCATACCGACATAGCATAAAACTTTAAACAGACTATACAGTGTGTTATTTAATAAGTGTCCGATATTTCAGAGAGTGATTTTCAAGTATTTTTAAGGTAAAAGTTTCTATGAACGTGTGGTCTAAGATGCTTCGCTTTCAAGATACAGGGTGTCAAAGTTTTATTTTTATTTATGTTTTTCTGCATAATTTCCTAAATAATGCCGATTTCCGAACGAAAATTGGTACCTGGGGTTTTTGACATGAGAAATTTGAATTTGTTCTTAATTTAGCTCTTACTTGTAGAGGGCGCTAGCCACATGTATATTCTCACTTTCAAAGGCTCATGACTTTTTGTACAACCCTGTATTTACATTTTTGTTAAAGAAATGGATTCCTTAGTCATTTTTACGTAAAAAGGTACTCTTATTAGATGACGCTAGGAGCAACCGTTTTCGAAATATTTTAGTTTAAAATAATCGATGCATACGCTTAGTAATAAATATGCTAAGTAAAGACCGCCGAAAATGACGGTTTTATCAAGTAGCGGTCTTTACTTAGCATATTTATTACTAAGCGTATGCATCGATTATTTTAAACTAAAATATTTCGAAAACGATTGCTCCTAGCGTCATCTAATAAGAGTACCTTTTTACGTAAAATGACTAAGGAATCCATTTCTTTTAACAAAAATGTAAATACAGGGTTGTACAAAAGTCATGAGCCTTTGAAAGTGAGAATACTACATGTGACTAGCGCCCTCTAGCAAGAGCTAGAATTAAGAACAAATTCAAATTTCTCATGTCAAAAACCCCAGGTACCAATTTTCGTTCGGAAATCGGCATTATTTAGGAATTATGCAGAAAAAACATAAATAAAAATAAGACTTTGACACCCTGTATCTTGAAAGCGAAGCATCTTAGACCACACGTTCATAGGAACTTTTACCTTAAAAATACTTGAAAATCACTCTCTGAAATATCGGACACTTATTAAATAACACCCTGTATGTTTACAATATTAGTTGTTTTAGAGACTTAACTTATGCCAGAGAACTGCTAAAAATTTTCAAATGACCTTTTATGAATTTTAGTGCCTTTTAAATCCAAAAATAATTTTTACTTAATCGTGAGTGTCAAAAAGAAGAATGCCCTTATCTTAAAAGTAAATAAACCAGTTTTTCAATGCTAAATTATCAACCTCTTTATTGCCACCTGTTTTTGGCCTTATAAAGTACAACAAGACCTGTACAAGGTCACTTTTATAATTAATTATCACTTTTTTGGCAAAATAAATGGCGTATTAATGGTTTTGCACAATTACTAATGTCAACCTACTATCAGGTTTGTAAGAAAAAAACGTTTTCTATACTGGTTATAAATTTAAAGTTCTTTTTATTGACTTACACTTGCAGCGGTCCAAGATGGATCAGAAGCAGCAGAGACACATGTGTCCAGCCAATAGTTGGGTTTGGAAATGGGTGCTTCGTCTGCCCAGCCAACAAGGGTACTTGAATAGCTAAGAATTAAATAATTTTTATTTATGTAAAAGTTTTCGCTTCTAGAGGGTAAAAAATATTGAATTTTATAATATAACGCCTTTACATGCGGCTCACTCCCGCGGAAGTGAGCAGGGACTTATGCAGTGGGCAACTTAAGATTGTTAACACATCGTTCGCGTTTCGTTCAGCGGCGACATATTAAAAGAAGTCAAAGGCAGTGGCGCCTTTGCCATTAGGCTGAGTAGGCTGAAGCCTAGGGCGGCGGATTTTGGGGGTGGCAATTTTTCCATGATGAATAATTTTGTTGGATTTGGAATTCTTTGTACCCACAATCGAAAGATCGAAAGAAATGGAAGTGAGGACCACACGGAAAAAGATGAGGAAATGGGCGGCGAAAATAAAATAGCCTACGGGCGGCAAGGCTGTAAGTGCGCCTCTGGTCAAAGGGCTGGCATTAACTGCGGCAGTGAACAGAGAAGTGGGCAACAGCAGTGGCAAAGTGGTGTATTTCGTGCAATATTTTAAATTTAAACTTTCTTTCTTCTTCCTAAAAATATTAAGCATACTTACGTATTAAGTGCAAAATAATCAAATGTGCCATTTATAAAATCAATTTCTTCCTGTGTTAACTGTGGCAATCTACTCTTACTAAAACCCTCCAAACGACTTCTAGTGGCAATACGGTCAATCATCACCTGAGGCCAATTGCCAAGATATACAGGGTGAGCAAGCCAACCAAGTTGAAATTGCAATTGTCTGTCCCAAGCTTCCAAATCTTTTGGGTCGTCGGACATGGGTTCATACCAGGAACTATCAGTTACTAATGTTACTTTACCTGTAAAAGGTTTATCCTTTTAAAATAAAAGATATAATTTTTTTTGTTCTTCATTTTTAAACTAAGATAATACCCTTTGATCTTAGCAAAAATATAGTAAAAATTAAAAGGAAAGCTTAAAATTTATTTTGATTAAAATATAGTTATTTTACCTTTACACAAAAATATTTAAAAAAAAACATATTTCAGGTGAAATTTTCGAAATTTTTACTTTCATATAAAGATAAATTAATCTTTTTAAGTTTTCTTTTATACTTAGCGACACTATTCTAAAAAAAGTAAAAACCCCAAAATGTAATATATGGTTGTTAATGTATTTTTGTCCCCTAAACACAAATATGTGGCCAGGATTTGGCCTTTAGGGCAAATTTATATTTAAACCTAAAAAAAAATTATTTGCGATGTTCGTTTTTTGCAATGTAAATTTTTATGTCTTAAATATAAATCCGTCAAAATTAGAGATTTTTTTCGGTTTTTAGAGCATATAAAAAAAGGTTAACTTGATTGCTTAATTCCAGATAATAATTTGTGTTTAGGAAAAATATATTAATAAAAATCACTTTTCTGAATCCAATACGTTTTTGTAGCAGTAAAGTGAATCGTTGCGTTCCCTATAATTAAAAATTAAATTTTTATTTATAAATAATAACTAACTAATATTTTTTGTTAAAAGTTGGCTTTAATTTAGAATATAAAATACTTAATTATTTATTTACAGTGACCGCAAAAGAATTGTATACATGTAGGATACAATTTTACTTCTAAAACTATATTTTTTTTTGTCAATCACCTTTGCTTATCGAGTAACCAAAAATTCAATAATGACATCCGGCTCATGGGCGTCTGTTGGGAAGATAAAAATCATAAAAATATCAAAAAGTGAGGTTAGTTGTCTCGACACCCAAAAAAATATTTGAGTAAGGTTTGAAATTTAATTTTTTGCCGATGTGCAAAATTTAAAATAAATATATAAAAAAATAAAAACAAAATTGGTCAATTTACGAATCTTAATTTTTGTCTTTAAAATAAGTATTCTAACTATAAAATGACAAACTAATTTGATTTATTATTATTATTGTAGTTTTTTCACATTTAAAACGAAAAAAATTAAAAAAATGGTATTTGGTAAGTACTTTAAGTGTTTGACCTGTTTTTTCTAGGAGCTGTATTAATATTATTATTATTAAATACAAACAGTTTTGTAAACGTTACGCACCCAATATGTATGTATATGTGTCCCAAATCCGACCTCCCTTGGAATATTGTTCTCATATTTGAGGCATGGCGTCCCCCACAACCCTAAGCATTTTTTATTCTATTCAAAGAAGAGCTATTCGTCTCATTAATGATCCTTCACTTACAGAAAGGCTTCCCTCTCTTGTCCATCGTCGGGCTGTGGGGGATTTATCGCTTTTTATAGGTACTTCCATGACTTCTGCTCTGAAGAATTGTCCAGTATAGTTCCTCCACTCATGGTTCCCACCAGAGAAACTCGTGGTTTCGAGCGTATGCATCCCTATACGGTCCAACTGGACAGGCCCCGAACTTCCCACTTTTGTTCTTTCTTTTATCCTTAGAGTCTCTAGATTGTGGAACCTGTTGCCCGCGGAGGTCTTTCCTTCCCCCCAAATCTTTAAGTATTTAAGTACCGTGTCAACAAACTCCCTCTTACCTCCCTTAAGACACCCACGGTACGTTAATATTTAGGCGTTTAGCCTTCATGGTTTGTCCAAAGATAAAAAAAAAATAAATAATTTAAACTCTTACTGATACACAAATGATATTGCACATTTTATCCCAAATTAATTTGCAACAAAAGTAAACTTTAAAACAAATAAAAATCGCATTAAGGAAATTATGTATTTTGTTAAGATTTTTAAATTACAATATAGCTCTTATAAAAAGCGGATGTACGCACTTAAAGTACTTGCCAAATCCTTTTTTTAATTTTCTTGTTTTAAATGTGAAGCAAAATACAAAAATCATTATAAATTAAATTATTTCTTCCCTTTATAGTTAGAAAACCTATTTAAAAGAAAAAAATTAAGATTCGTAAATTGACCGATTTTTTTAAAGTAAAATTTTTATTATACACCTTTTCAGAGAACATTTTTAATTACCGAACCAACTAACCTCACTTTTTAAAAATGTAATTAACTTTTGATTTATTATCTTCCCAACGGACGCCCATCAGGCGGATGTCATTATTGATTTTTTAATTACTCAATAAGCAGAGGTTATTGCCAAAAAAGGTTCCTAATACTTTCATTTTTAATAAAAACTTTTCCCATATGAGTCCAACTCTTTGGCCGCAACTGTATAATTAAATAAACAAATATATATTTTTTTTTATTCTGAGGAAAAACTAAATAATCTTTTAAATAACTTTTTTTTGTACTTACCTCCTTGTTTAGCTCTAAATTCTTTGTCATAAATGCGGTAAGCTGTTGCGTGGGCAAGAAGAGCTACATAACTGCATTGGTAGAAGTTGGTGGCATTTGGGTCAGCTACACCAGGGGCCATAAAACCCATCTGGTAATCATTGTAGGCATAGCTATAAAGCAACTTTCTTTAAGATTTGTACAAGGATTTTTAGGACATATTTTTATTACTAAAAATGCAAGAAACAAATAACATTTTACATTTATTTTAGCCAAAAAAGAGTGTGTGTTTTGTTTTATTAAAATAGTACAGAATAATTTGATACCCAAAGTACTGAAAGGCACGATTATCACGTCCAATAATTTTTTTGCTATTTGCAATGACTTTTTATTATTAAAAAGTGTTTTTATAAAAAGAGACATGTCCCGTTAAAAAAAAAATTAAAACGCAAAAACCTTTCAAATTAGAATTTTAAATAAGTTAAATTAATAATAACTCTTTCTGGGCCTACAGATATACATGTCAAAATGATTCTCTTTATTATTACTTATTTTTTATGTGATAAACCATTTTAAAATGTCTACTTTTGTTTAAACTTTAACTGCTTATTATGTGATTTTTAAGTTTTTCTAAACTTTTTACCTCTTTGTTAATTACGAAACGTAGCCCCTGGAAAACAAAAAACGTCAATCAGGTAAACCACCTGCCTCAAGAGTAAGTGTAATTCAGTTAGGTTCTGTTGACACGATATGATAATTTATTAGATATCAAAAATTTAAAAAATAAGAAAAAATGAACAACTCAATGTATTTTAGTGGTTTAAAAAGTTATTAACCATAACAACTAACCAGGTTTTTAGCGTTTATTAGTTTTCTAAGAATATAAATTTAAGCAAAATATAACTTTGCTTTTCCTTAAAGTAAAAATATTTTTAAATAAATATTTTAAAGAAACTTAAACCTTTTATATATTATGGAGAGCTATTCCCCCTTGAAATAATGTAAAAAGATTGCTTAAAAAAAATAAATAATAGATTATTTATTATAGAAAATTATTTTCATTTAGGTTAAATAAAAAATAATAATAAAATAGTTAAGAAACTTATTTTAAAAAGGTTGCAACCCTAAACATGTTTTACAAGATAGAAAATGACTTTCTGTGAAAATTATTTTACAATAATTTAATCATAAAATAGGTTCTTAACAAGGCTGCCACCTGTGAATTGATCCCTTGGACGCACCTCAGTTATTAAAAATGACTGCTGATCTGACATTGATACTACCTTTGCAAAATTAATTGACTAATACATACTGATATACCTTTAGGTATCATATAAATAAAAAGAAAAAAAATAGGTTTTTTCGGTCCCATTTGCAACAGAATAACCTTATGTTTTTAAATGTCCCTCATAAAAAAAAACTTGTTTTTGTCAAAAATGCTTTACTATATCTAGATCATACAGAAGTACCTTTTTAGCTAGAGGTTTAAGCTACGAAAAGAAAAATACTTTTTTCATTTCTTTAATATACAGGGTGTAAAAATATTTTACACTATTGTGTAAGGGTTAGTCCGCCCCTGGCGAACTAACCGATTTTCAGCGGCGTGTTTTAAGCGCACATAAATTCGCAACGAGGGGCTAAATATGAAAACTTGTTACACAATATTTATGTATACTATATAAATCCAAAGGATTGCCAACTTATTTTTGGACACCCTGTATATTATTTTCTTACCCTCCTAAACAAAACACATGAGGTTCGTTGATTGTCATCCAGTATTTGACATAGTCACCAAAAAGTTGATAAGCGACTCGTGCATATTCTCCAAACCATACTGCTGTTTGTGGATTCAACCATCCTCCGAACTGTTCCAGGTTTTCTGGAAGGTCCCAGTGATAGAGAGTAACTGCAGGTTCTATGCCATTGGCTTGAAGTGTCTAAAATTAAAAATAGGAAAAAACCAACAAGCAAACACTTGGCGGTCATATACAGGGTGAGTTTTTTTAAATGTTTAGTGAAGGGGTTTCAGAAACAGCTGCAGCTGCAAAGATGGTTAAATGGGAGAATAATTGCAGTTTTTAAAGCTTAGTTTAAATCAACTTTTGTTTTTTCCGAAAAAATCATGGCTTACTAGATATTTAAAAAAACGTTTTTTCCCAAAATTGTGTTTTCTCTGTAACTTAGTTATTATTTAAAATAAAAAAATAGAAAAATAGGAAACTTGTAGATATTTATCTTCTTATTAAAAAGGTTAGAGCTGATATTTAATAAAGTAGTTGGTTATGATATTTTTAAAGAGGCCTTTTTATATGCTTTATAACGATGTATACCAAGATACACTTTAAATAAAAACCTAATGTAGTTTTTAACATAATTATTTTGAAATTCGTTTTTTATGTCATTTTGCCCTAAACAGTTAAATTTGTTTTAATGACAATAACTTTTCTTTTAAACTCATCAGTACTATAAATGTTTTGAATTGATTAAATAAAAGAAAAGCATTTTCATTACTTTTTAATTAATAATTTTAGACACTAACCCTTAAAAAATATTTTTAAGTATTTATTTTTTAAAGTTTTTTAAAATGTCTAACGAGACATTTATTAATATTATTATCTTGTTAAAGTTTAAAAACAAACTTAAAATAAGCTCTAAAAACTGCAATTCTTTCCCCATTTAACCATGTCTGTAGCTGCGGCGGTTCCTGAGATCCCTTCACTAAACATCGAAAAAACCCACCTTGTATTTTAGATGAAGATAAAATAAACATTATAATTTTGATATCTAAACAGCCTATTTTTTTCATTCAGATATTATTTTTTTCTTACTTTTAGTAAATCCAAATAATAATCTACTCCAGCCTGGTTAATTTCATTTGCAAATCCATTAGGCAAAATTCTTGACCAAGAGATGGAAAATCTAAAATATAATATTTTTAGTGTTAGTATTAAAGCCTATTTAAAGTCTAAATATTCCAAAGTTAAAGGCTCTGTGTTTATAAGTTTAACAGATGATCAATATTGTGTACACGTTTAGCCAAATAAAAAGGTATATATGCCAGTAAAGCAACAACATAGCGGGACTGATGTGTAATCTTCTTCATATGCCTGCATTCTCTGTCTAATCTCTACCTGTAAGTGTTTTACACGCGTTAGATCGTCTTTTTCCAAGCATTGCTTGTGTACCTTTTATTTGGCTAAACATGAATATACCTGTAATGCTGAGCATTTAAATCTTTCATCATTGCTATATCATCACGATACTTGTGATACATATCTGCTGCTTCGTTTCCAGTCCCACCGTCAGCTGTCATACCTGAAAATATATATTGCCATTAAAATAATTTAAAAAAAACCACTTTACAGAACAGCGAAGACTAATGGCTGCAAACTTCACTTGTAGCCAGTTGCGCATTTATATATTTGCCGCCCGTAAGCTATTAATTGCCATTTTAATTTTAGCCGCCTTATTTTTTTCCTTTTCATTGAGAAACAATTTTGAAGAGCAAAAAAAAGGTCTTTACTTTCATTTCTACGTACAAACTGATAATCGAAATCAATTAAACAATTTATGAAGTACAAAATTTGCCGCCCCCTAAAAACGGCCGCCCTAGGCTCCAGCCTACTCAGCCTTCTGGTAAATGCGGCACTGCTTGTAGCTGTAGATTAGACTAATTAAAAATCTTTTTTCAATTAAAAAGTCTAAATCAAAACATATAAAATTGTACGCTTAACAAAAAGCTTTTTATAATTTTTTGAGAAACCGACGCGTTTCGAAGTTATTTTACCTTAAAATGTAATTTATAATATTTTCTCATCTCTTTCCATTTTTTGACAAAACTATAAAGTTAAAAAAATGTATTGCAATTGTTCTTCATTTTTTGTAAATTTTCGATCAATGCTTTCCCACGTTCTGCAATATTATTAACCACAGTCATTTGATTAAAAACTTCACACATTTATTATAACTTTTATCAAGAGGCCAAAATTTGACATCTTTTTCTATAAAGTCAGTTAAATTAAACGTTGTAAAAATTAACATATACGGTCGAATATTAGGAAAACCGAATATCCTGCACAAATTATTGACCCGGCATCATAAAGAGGAGAAAAAATACGATAGATTTCACTTCATATTGCATTTATAAAAGTCACTAGAAAATTGAGATTTTTACGTTTTTTGTCGCGAGAAGGGGTTTATGCTGATTTTTTCGTAACTAGGGAATTTTCGGTCGAATAATAAGAGAACTGAATGTCCTGCACAAATTATTGAGCAGGCACCATAAAGAGGAAAAAAGTACGATAGATTTCACTTCATATTGTATTTATAAAAGTCACTAGAAAAATGAGATTTTTGCATTTATTGTCGCGAAAAGGGGCTTATGGTGATTTTTTCGTTACTAGGGAATTTTCGGTCGAATAATAAGAGAACCGAATGTCCTGCACAAATTATTGAGCAGGCACCATAAAGAGGAAAAAAAGTACGATAGATTTCACTTCATATTGTATTTATAAAAGTCACTAGAAAATTGAGATTTTTGCATTTATTGTCGCGAGAAGGGGCTTATGGTGATTTTTTCGTAACAAGTGAATTTTCGATCGAATATTAAAAGAATCGAATGTAACTTATTGAGTATCTTTCGATACAAAGTTACTTATGTATTTTTGCAAAAATAATTTGAATTTATTAAAAAATTAAAATAGGATAGTATTAGAAAATTAACAGTAAAAATAAAGCATCTATAAAACCAAAAAATAGTTAGAATACAAAAATTTGACAACATTTTTCGATAAATTGCTCTTTTGTCAAAAAATTAAAAAATATTATAAGTTATATTTTAAAGTTGAATATTTTCAAAACGCGTCGGTTTATCGAAAAATTAAAATTTGTCATTAGGGACCATTTAATATTAATATTAAGGGCTCTGGCTTTCGCAGGATTTTTTTTTCATCATTTTCAACAATTCTTTCGATATAATTAAAAATACTGTTTTTTTTAATTAGTCTACTGTAGACTCTTAAAAGGTAAAAAACTTTGACAGCACTAGGCATGCATTTTAAGTCTAACCTGGAAGACCTCAAACTCCTCACTTCTTATTTTACCCCTAAAGTATCTGGAATGCAGAACCTACTAATTGCAAACTTTTTTGATCTGATATTTTAATTTTAGTTTTGAAATGTGTATTTTAAAATTTTACTTACTCCATCCTCGATTTAGATAATAATCCCACCAGCTTTCGCCTTTACCAGATGCATTCCATCCTCCTTCTACTTGGTAAGCTGATGTGGCCACGCCAACCTTAAACCATTCTGGAAATCTTCTGTTGCTGATAGAATCGGCAGCAAAAGATCTAATAAAAAAATATATTATTTTTGAAAATATAGGTATAAAAGTATTTGCTTTTTATATATATTGCTTACCCTGCAATTATTCCAAGGAAAAGTATTGTTGCTAACCGCCCCATGGTGATAATGAGAAAATAGCTTATGAATAAAAAAACAAAAATATATTTATAGAATAATTATAAAAATGTTTTTGCTGATAGAAGCTAGGATTAAAAATGTTTATTTATTTGAAGTACGTACTTTAAATTAAAGTATTTTGTTTATAAACCAAGTAAAATGATCTACTATATTCGTGATAAAATCTAACTGCATAAAAGTACCTATTAACAGCCACTAGTATATTACATATATATACAGTGAGGACCTAAAGTAATTCTTTTCCTTTCCAAAACCTAAACCCTTCGATATATTAATTAGAACTTTAAATGTCAATGTGGCAACCAGGCGCCATATTAGAGGGACAAATTTAAAGGAATGGAGAAGGTTCTAGTAGCACATTATTTTAGAGCTCCTGACGAGTACCTCTGCTATAAAATGGTAGTACTTTAATAATTACCTGAATATTTAATTTGTATGGTCATATTTCCAAAAGTAATAAAGCTAGTTTTATTAATACGTAGGGTGTTCCAAAAGTTTTGAGATATACGTACATTTATTGGATTTTTTAAAAATAATTTCCACCACATTGAATACACTTTTCCATTCTAACAAACCAGTCACTGAAAATAGGTTTCCACTTTTCATTTGAAATTTCAGCGCATATTTTATCCCAGGCCTCCAGTAGCGCGTCTTCAGTTTTAAACTTTTGTCCTCAGTTGGCTCTTGACAAAAGGAAACAACCCAAAGTTACACGGCGCCAAGTCGGGGCTATAAAGCGGATGTTCCAAAAGTCTCAAGCCTGCATCTGTCAAAAATTGACTAGTAAGTTCAGCTCGATGAGGTGGGGCATTGTCATGATGAAGGTATCAGCTAGCGAGTTGCGAGTTTGGGCGAATCACTCTTTACTTTTCTATAAGTTTTCAAAGGCATACTGTAGTGTACCAGAAAGCATTTACGGTCTTCTGTTCTCGGAGCACAACACGTTCAATATTCCTCTTGAACCAAAGAAAACAACAATCATTATTTTTTTACAGATCTTGATTTGCGAACTTCGGTCGGAGTTTCTTCACCTTCGAAAACCCATATCTTATTCTGTTGTTTAGTTGGGACGTCGTAATAATAAAGATAAGTTTCATCTTCCGTGACGATCGACACTATGTCTTTAGATTTACCGTCCTAGAATTTGGACATCATTTTTTTACACCAATTCACTCTTTGTGTCTGCTGCTCGGGAGTTAACTTGTGTGGAACCCAAAGAGTACAAATTTTTCTAAAACTCAAGTGCTCATGTATGATCGTGTTTAATGTTGCTAAACTAATGGTCAATGTCTCTTCTAACTGTCGATAGATAATTCGTCGGTTTGTTTCTATAGCTTTTTGGACGGGAGATATGTTTTCTGGGGTAACTACTTCACACGGTCGACCTGAGCGTGAAGCGTCTTCAAGCGAAAACTAGCCCCGCTGAAATTGTTTGTACCATCTGTATATGGTCGCATGAGATGGACAGTCATCACCAAGTATATGCTTCATTTCTTCTAAACACTGTTCTTGAGATAACCCACGTGAAAAGTTGTATTTCAAAATTGCACGGCACTCGATAGTCGTCCACGACGCCATTGCGCTAAAATCGCTGGACACGAACTGGCGCAAAACTGATAATTTACTAATAACTATGTAGGACTACGACATGTCATGACATGTACAAACAAAAAACATCATTGTTACTTTCCTGCACCGTTTAGTTACAAAGTATCTCAAAACTTTCTGAACACCCTACGTAGGTTATAAATTAAAGACCTTTTTCACTGTATTATTATCTATACCTTCTGGATTAATTTTAAAAATACCTATTGGGTTGTACTATTGATCCTTTTAGGCGACGTTGGTCACGCAACTTTGTTTGCACTGCAATCTATTGGCTTATTGTGCACCCCTTTCTTGATACAGAAGTCTGCTGTACTTTTTCAGGTCTAGCAAGTACCAAAATTCTCTTGTGCAGGAGAATTTATACTTTATACAGGGTACTAGGTAGATAAGGTAATTCCTTATAATTCTTAGCAAAAGGGCTTTACTTTTTCTTGAAACTTTTACAAAAAAATATAACAGCAGTAAACAAATTTATATAATGGAAAAGCTTGTCGTGGGATTTAACTGAGTTGATAAACAAATAAATACCTTGATTTAATTGGTTTTACCTTTTTTAATCTTAAAACTTAGTAATTATACTATTATACAAGGTGTTTCACAACTTATCCAAAAACTTTCAGGGCAAATTCTACATTAAAAAATATGAAAAAAACTTTATATAAACAATGTTCTAAACGTCTTAGTTTTAGAACTACAGGGTGTTAAAAATTTAAAAATATATTGTTTATTTATAATAACTTTTATACCAATTGAGATATTTTTAAAACATTTGGGGGACGCATTCTATGCACCAAAACACATTTTTTATTAATTATTACCAGTGTCGTCCATGAGGGGTTTAGGGTTAATATTTTTAATAAAAAAATGGTACGCCACCACATTTTTCTAAAATAAAAATATATTTTTAACTTCTTATAAGATTTGGAATAAATTTAACCCCTTGACTTTTTTATTTGATGTACGGTTTTCGCGTAAATAAATAAAAACCAATTCTCGGCATGGTCATTTGGTATTGATACGATCAAATTCTTTAGTAAAAAATTACCTTTATTTTTAAATTCTACTTGGTAAAATATAAAACACTTCATATAAAAATTTGTCCCAAACGTCTTAGTTTTCGAACTACAGGGTGTTTTTAATATTTAACACGTCCGAAAACTAAGACATTTAGGACAAATTTTTATATGAAGTTTTTTTATATTTTGTAAGTAGAATTTACAAATAAAACAAAGCTGTTTTCTTTTACTGAAGAATTTGATCGTATCGATACGAAATGACCGTGCCGAGAATTGGTTTTTATTTATTTATGCGAAAACCGTTCATTAAATAAGAAAAAGTCAAAAGGTACAATTTGTTTTAAATTTAATTAAGTTAAAAAATTTTAGAAAAATGCAGTGGCGTACCATTTATTTATTAAAAAATAATAACTTTAAACCCTTTATAGACAACACTGGTAATAATTAATTTTTTTCTTGTATGCCAAAAAATGTGTTTTGGTGCATAGAAGGCGTCCTCCAATTTTTTAAAAATATCTCAGTTGGTTTAAAACTTATTATAAAAAAACATAATTTTTAAAAAATTTTAACACCCTGTAGTTCGAAAACTAAGACGTTTAGGACATTGTTTAAATGAAATTCTGAAAATATTTTCTATTGTAGAAGTAGCCCTGAAAGTTTCTTTGAATAAGCTGTAGAACACTCTGTATTATACGAGGTGTAAAATGATGCTATATTTTTATAGTAAAAGTTTTTAGAAAACAGTTTATTTTATTATTTTTGGTGCATCTAAATAAAAGCTTGTTTTTAAAATTTTTACGTTTAATTTATATAAATTTTAATTGTATATTGTTGATCTATTACATTTTTTGTGATAATACTTTTGATGGTAACTTTAATGCTGACAGTTAGCTGACCGAGATACTGTCAGAATTTTTTAAATTTGTTTTTATGTTGGGCTTTGGTAAACGATGTAATACAGTAAGTTTTAAGTTTAGTCAAATAAAATTTTTACACCTTGCAGCCAATATCTATTATTCTGCTATTTAATAACACAAACATCGACAAAACAAGATTCGTAACTCAATACTAAAACCACTTACAAAGCCACTATTATTGGGAGGTTGCTAACCGACTAAATCTTTGTTTTCCTGTAGAAAAAAGTATCTACTCTTTTATGTCCCTAGAAATCAGTATTACAAACATAAGGAAAATGATTAAAGGCTACTTTACACTAGGTTACAACTTTTTAAAATTCTTAAGCCCTATTTAACCTCAAAAGTAAGCTCTCTTCATTTTTCGCTTTGCATCTCCAACATACACACACTAAGACACATAAGACATTTATTACTAAAAATCAGTACATAGGCATAAAAATTAAAACCAAAAAGAAGACCTATAGCTCTAAAATTTAAAAATAAGGGCATTAAATTAAACTGTTTAAACATTTTAAAAATGAACTAGCAGACAAAGAGAAAGACAGCCTTGTTATTCTGGGAATAAAAGATTACCTATTTCTAGTAATATATTATTTTATGGCGTTTCTAAAATTAAAGTTTAATACTTTTTTATAAATTTTAAATTATGCGCACAGTAGTTTTTAAACTTGAAAACGCACGCACCTGTCTGGCATTGTTCAGTATTTTACAATGTTTTAGAAACATTGCACCTTTTTTTTAATTTAAAAATACAAATATAATAATTTCGTATATTTTTTTGTTTTTAATAACAAATTACAAAACTTAATCTACTCTATACACTGATCTACCAAACAATAGGTTTTAGCCACTTGTTGGTACCATTTGGCTGACGATTTGAACGTTCTTGTGCGGTTTGGACTGTTGAAGTCCACCTGGATGATTCCAAATCGTTGACTGCAACAACATAATATATTATATTGGGTATTTTAATAAAATAAAGTATTTTATCAGAAGTTAATTAAATACTGCTACTAAGCATAGTAGGGTGCTTATTACCTCTAGCATGCTCATTTTAGCGTCTAATGGAACTTGTTGCCATTGTGAGTTAATATTAGCAATAATTTAAAATTAATTAATTAATAAAGAACGAGTATGTATTATGTATAATATAAAAGTTGTAAAAGACTGAAATTTTAATTATTTTAGAAATATTTATGTTTAAAACATAGTCAACGTATGTGAATGTTAATATTGTTTTAAGAAAACGTACGTGTATCCCTGTGTCCATTCAAAGTTATCCATGAAACTCCATGTGGTGTATCCAGCAACATTTACTCCATCTTCCAAAATAGCATCTAGCATATTACTTAGGTAGCTCTAGAAAAAAATATATATTTATTTACTACACCATATTTAGAAGTGATTCTGTTATAAGCTAAGATCATATTTTTTATTATTATTAAATAATTTGGTCGAAGAAACAAATTCCTTTAAAAGAAATGAGACAACTATACTGTCGGTGGGATAACTAACAATAAAGTCTTAAAAATTATAAAACCTACTTTAAAACTTGGTACCAATTGTCTGAGAAAGTCTAATTTTTCTGTTGTTCAACCAGATATGACAAAAAGGTTTTAGATACAAGTGTTAGGGTTTTCAAATGTCCAAAAATATTTTGGTGTATACAGAGTGTCCCAAAAAAAGCAATAACTATTTAAGTAATATTACGTTTTTTTTTAAGGGCAACCCCTATTTTTCTTTACAAAACTGGATTCAGAGAAGGTCAATAAATGAGTAATTTTCGAAAATAACCATACCTTATAATACATTTTCTTAAAGAGAAAAGATTAAATTTAAAGTATAACCAAAAACACAAAATGTTTCATTTTAAATATCACAGTCCTATATCAAAAAATTATAGGTATTTTTTTGTCATGGATTATTTCAAAATCCTAAATATTTAAAAACCTTACATTTTTAGTATGATAATCGCTAAATAAACTTGCTTTTATTATCAAAAAATCGTACAGAGAAAAGATTAAAGTTGTATTTATACAAACGAATTAAGTTAAGTTAAACTAAACTAGAGTAACAAATTTCAAGGACTTATGACATTTATAATATTTACATGCTTCAATAAATTATTAATATTATTACAATAATTAACATGTTTGAAATACACTAAAGATTTAAGAAAATTTTCAAATAATCCTCCATTGACTGCTAGACAATAACCCAGACTTTCATAAAATTGCCTTCTTACATTGGCTAACTGGTAAATTGAAATTTTATTGCATTCTGCAGAAATAGCATTTTTAACTCATTTAGATTAGAGTAATTTTTATCCTTGTATATAATGCTTTTTAAATGGCCCCAGAGGAAGAAGTCATTTGGCGAAATATCAGAGACTTGGCTGGCCAATTAATAGTGTGATGTAGGCCAATAACATTTCCATTAAAAGCATTGTGTAAATATTCCCGAACAGCCAGGGTATTTATGCCGGGCAACCATTCATTTGGTACCAAATTTCCTGATTTTTCCTGGATACATCATTTAAAGCGGGTAAAATTAGACCTTCGAATAGTTCCAAATAAAATTCTGCATTCAAAATTTGATTTAAAAAAATGGTCCTATAATATGTTGTCCGAAAATCCCCGGCCAAACATTTACTTTCTGTGGATATTACGTCCTAGTTTCGACAAATCTATGTTGGTTTTCTTTGCTCCAGTATCGGTAATTTTGATGATTGGGTTCATTGTTTAACGTAAATGTGCACTCATCAGTAAAACAAATATTTCTTAAAAATTCCCTGTCCATGTTTGCCCTTTCCATCATGTCAAAACAAAATTCCTGCCGTCGTATTTTATCCCCATCCCTTAGCTCTTGATGTCTTTCATATTTGATGAAAATATATTTATGCCTTTTCAAAATCCGGAGCACTGTTGATTGATCTTTTCCTATGATATACTGAATGTTTCCTTGTACTCATCTTCCCTTCATTTTCTTCCACGTGCAATAAAATTTTCAAGTCTCTATCATCTCTTACATTTTCTTCTCTTTGATACTCCCTAGCTTCACATCTGCAGTTATTTATCACTGTGCCTTTGGTCTCAAATTTTTTGATAGTCCTATCGACTGTTGATTTTCCAGGTATTGGTCTATTCGAATACTGAGCAGCGAACATGTCTGACACCTTTTGGTAACTATTTCCTTGATAGTACCATTTAATTATCAATACTTTTTCTTCAGTTGTATAACTCATGGTTAATCCTTTCTCTCTACGATTTTTTGATAATAATAAAGCACCAAATTTCAAAATGACAACGTTATGTCACGCTAACTGGTATTTTTATTGTTGTTCATAAATATGAGACGATAATAATGTAACAATTTTTAAAAATATATTAGCATCTAATAAGCAAACGGGTTAACCGAAAAATCTAAAGTTTTTACCATGGACGTAAATTTGCATGCTCTTCAATAAACTTTAATAGAATTTTTCTCTAAAATAATTAGGAAAGCCAATAATTGACCCCATTAAAAATAACATGGGATTTCCTATGTTCTGCCCGGCGATGCATCACCCGGTATGTAAAATGTTATGCTGAATTTAATTTTGTAAAGAGAAATATAAGTTGCAGTTTAAAAAACTTTCTCGCAGCCATTACTTTTTTGGGACAACTATTATATAACTTTTTTGTTATATCTTGTTAGCCAACGAAAATATTGGACGTTCTCGGACAATTAGGCCACCCTGTATGTCTCAAAACTCACTTGCAAGTAGTCTATGCGACCTTCATCATCGAGAAAATCGCTTGTAGCCCATCCGTTTTCGGTAACGAAAATTTCACCAGGTTTGTAGTGGGTCCATACATAGTTCAAAAGGTTCCTCATACCTGAAAACAACCCTCTAAATTAATAACTTTTCTTTGCACTAAATAAACTAAAAATATACCTTCTGGATAAGAATACAACCAGCTAGCAGCTGACCGAGTCCAGTCAGATTCAACCGTAACAAAAACACCTTTGTCTAGCCAGTACATTGGTATTAAGATTGGTAGTTCAGGAAGAGCATGAACAACTGTACCAGTGTACCTAGATTAGATAAATAAAAAACAGGCGATTTTAATTTAAAAAACCATTATTTGTCCTACCATGTATACGGGATGGGCGAAATTCGACGCTTGTTATAGGAACCTTATGTTTCCGTATGTTTTACACAAAAACTGACCCCAGGCCCGAATTTAAAGCCAAAGTTACAGGTAAAACCGCAATTCGCTTTCTACAGCGTGTTTCTTAATTTCTAGCGGTTTCTTTAATTCTTCATAACTTTATTTTTGAATATTTTTTTAAATATGTAAAAACTTTCTTACAGGAACTTTTATGTAAGTTGCAGATATGCTTTTTATTTTTTTGTAAGGTTACCATTTTTGATTTATTTATTTATTTTTGTAAGTTTTAAATTGAACACCCTGTGTATTTTTTGAGTTTGTAAATTCTTAAAAAAAATTTAAATGTATCAAATCTTCTTTTTCGCCCCCAAAGTGTATTGAGGCTCCCTCAAGTAACATAAGGTTACAAACACTAATTAACAGACTTGTCAAAAGGACAACTATTACAACAAGAGCTTCAGGGATATTTTAATTAAGTTCTCATTCAAAAAAAAGTTTATTTCTGGATGTTCCCAGCTGTTGGTGCAAACAGCGTCTACTGTTTTAGTGAAGACATTTTCAAGAGATGTTAAGGTTTCCTTACCTAGTTTTTATCATTTTAACCTTTACCACAACACAGACAAAAATGCCTTGAGACTTTCAAGAAATATATTGTACAATAATTTTTATAGTGACTTAGTGACAAGTGCAGTGCAAATTGGACAAATTTTCTGACACACTGTAAGGTAATTTAGATATAAGATTTCAAAGACTTTTACCTTTTTTCAAGCCTTTATTTTAGTTAAATTCACCATTATTTTTCTTTTTTTTTTTGCTTTAAATAAAATTTAACTGTTTAAATAGTTGTTTTTCTGTAACAAATTTAGCTTAGTAAGTTCCTACTCTAAATAACAAATCATACTAAAATATAGAACCACCCTGTGGACAAGCCACATCAAAAGTAGAAGTGGTTAGTTTAAAGAAACTGCCACCCCTGAGAAAGCTGGATTGGTGTTTAAAGAAACCCAGTTTACATTTTTATTTATTAAGCATTTAAAAACTAAAAAAATATGCAGGCTGTTCAATTTACAAAAATAAATAAATGCGTATCCTTAGAAAAATAAAAAGCATATCTGCAATCATTACAAAAAGTTGGTGTGAAGAAGTTTTTACAGAATTAACAAAATCTTCAAAAATAAAAAGGTATGAAGAAATAAAGAAAACGCAAGTAGTAAGTAAAAAAGCAACTGTAACTTTAGCTTGAAATTCGAATCTAGCAAATAGTCAGCTTTCGCAGTGGCGTAGCTACTATGGGGCTAGATGGGGTAGTGCCCCGGGGCCACCAAGCTAAGGGGGCCTTTGACATTTGCAATTTTTGGGGCCCTACTTTAGTTTTTGCCCCAGGGTCACTGCTGACCTAGCTACGCCACTAAGTTTTTGTGTTTTCAATAAAAAGCGTCTAATTTGGCCCACCCTGTACAGTGTGTCCGAAATTAGTAGGGAATGTATTAGGATATTGGAAACTAGAAGAGATACAAGGATGGTTAAACAAGAAAAATTGTGGGCCATTCAATCGTTAATCTAATGCTGTTTTAATGACAGTTATATCTTGTTTGATTTTTGAGTTGTTTTGAAAACCCTGAAAATGTGCATTTTTAAAAATTCTGCTTTTTTTATTTCAAATAATTTTTGTAATCTGTAAAAACATTATTAAGACACCTTTTTAAGAGCAATGCATTTCTGTATTCAGATTTCAATTTCGACGTTTCGATTTTGAGATATCATCAGAAACTTTTTGTTTTTTTTTTTGCACATTTTTAAATAATGTATAGAAATAGCTATTTAAATTATGTATAGATAAAGGTACAAACAAAAAAAAATTACCACAAAGTTATCGATTCTAAATGCACCCCTGATATTTGAGCATATACCAACTAGAGGCAGCTTTACCGCACAAAAACCGAAAAACAGAGAGAAAATAATAGGTCTAGTTCCTTTCTCTCTTGCGATCCTAACTTGGTATTTTATGGGACAACCGCGGAAGTGCACTCTTTTAAACAAAAAAAAGCAATTTTAAAAGAGGTCCACAACTGTAGGAGTAATCAAGTAACAAACACATAATAATAATAGCCGCCTTTTTTTTAAGTCGGGTAGAAGATTATTTTAGACATATCTACCTTTGTTTGAACTTTGACTGTTTTTTATTATGTGTTTTTATTTTTCCTATTTTTACGATTTAAAAGTCATTTTTACTTCTGAACTTTTTACTTCTTTGTTAATTACGATACGTAGCTTTTAGAAATTAAAAAACGTTGCTCAAGTAAACCACCCTATTTTAAGATTTAATTAATTAACTCGGTAAAAAATAAATGAGAAGAAAATGACAAGCGAACATCTCTGTTTTTAATTTACACTAGTAATATACCATAAAAAATTACTGAGCGACTTAAAGACTTTTCTGATTTTAATTAAAACAAAAGCTATTTTTTTATCTTTTTGACATTCCACGAAGGCCTATGCCTAAATACCACAGTACCGTGGGCGTCTGGTAATTAGATGTTTAACCCATCATTTCCCCTGTTCCGTCAACGTTGTCCAAGCACTGAAACATGCAGTTAAGCGTTTCACAGCACCATTTAGACAACGCGGTAGTGCCACCACGGTCGTTATTTTTAAATAACTAGAACCTAAATATGTCTTCCCCGCTGGGAATCGAATCGGCGAGTTTTGGCTTCGAAGATCAACCAATTTTCAATTTTAAAATCTATTTATTATTCTACAACATATACATTTAAGTCTTTAAGTTTACAATACATATTATATACAAGATCTATCTTCTTGAAGGAGGCGGTCCTCTTCTCGAAGATGGTAAGCCAGGTTCTCAGGTACGAAACCCTTCACCTGGGGGTTGGTGTTAACCCTGTGGAAACTTGCATACTTTTTGGCAATAGCAACAACCTATTCCGATTTACTTTATAGGTTATTTTAAAATTTTCGTTGAGTTTTTCTAGTTTTTGAGAACAAGCTGAGTTTTTATGAAAGGTGTTGTTTAATTATTTCAGGAAAAATATAAACATTAAAAACCTGATTAAAATTCGGGTCGAAGATCAACGCTCTGTTCACTGCGCCATGAGGTAGACAAAATTTTCATGCAATGTAAACCTGTTTTGTTTTAATCGATTTTCATAGTTTTGATATCGATTTTTTACAACGCCCTGAATTATTTTAACACAATATAAAGATATACATTGATAGAAATGATAACTGATATTAAAAGAAATTTTATTATTAACATAAAACGATATTTAATCCAATGTTGGCATTGGGCATACCTATCCCTTTTTTGAATTAACATTCCTCAAGTGTCAGTAAATAGGTATTACCTGTGGAATTATAGTGCTTATTTTTCTAGACTACGATGTGAAGAAAATTGTATGTATAATCTTTGTATTAGAGTGGCCGCTGCGAATGTGGATGTAATTTTTAAATAAATTTTTTACCTAGTTTTATCCGAAGCTTTTAATAAAATTTTATTTGCATTGTATTCTTACGACTTACATGTTAAGTCCAAAGTAATCAAATGTGCCTTTGACATATTCGAGTTCCTCAGGGGACCAAGCAGGCAACCTGGATTGACTGAAACCTTCAAGTTGACTTCTTTTGCCGATTCTGTCAATCATGATTTGGGGCCAGTCACCGACGTAGACAGGGTTGGCATACCAACCAAGCTATTAAAAAAAAATATGTTATAGTATTTTTCTTTAAAAATATATAGGTACATTACTAGTGTGATTTTACCCACACAGGTAATATCGTTTATTACCAACAACCATTACCCACGCTCATTACTTACATTACATCCATTATTTACAGCCGTCATAAAATGCTCTTTAGCCAAGGTTAGTATTTTTGGGTCAAATATAAGTATTTAAATATGTAATAGCCATGTAAAATCAACTAATAAAAAATAAAATAAATCAGATTCGATAAAACATTGTAGTATCCCAGCAAACACTATTTGCCGGCAATGTACATTTTTATATTGGCATTGATGGTAAAGCATTGGCAATTGGTAGCAATAATATGCCAACATCTAACACGTATTAAAAAGTCAAATCTAAATAAACACTTAATTGCCAATAAATTTTACATGCAGGCGAATTGCCGGCAAGCATACAAAAATGGCGGCATACCAATCCTGATTAAATAAAACATGCCTTTTTGTTGCGGGCAAATAATTATTCGATTTTTGAAGGCAGACCTTCAACCCATATTCATACTTTTCAAACCATATTATTAACATTGGTATTTAACTAACATTAGAGCAATTTTTTTGATCTATTTTATTTATAATGGCAGCTAAACAACATTATTTTATGTTTTTTACATAATTTAAAGGAAATGGCCTTTTCATAACGTTTTATTGTTAAAAATCATGCAAATAAAAACTAGGTTAAACAAAATGTTTTTTATTTTGTGGCGAGCAGTGGTGTAGTGGCTAGCGTGTCAGCCTCTTACCGCAGCGATCCGGGTTCGAATCTCGGAGTCGGACATTGGATTTTTAATAGCTCGTCACCTCACAGTTGGCAATGGCAAACCACTGTGTAGTATCCTGTCATTTCTAGGTAGTAGTTATTTAAAAATAACGTCCGTGGTGGCACTACCGCGTTGTCTAAAAGGTGCTGTGAAATGCAACTGCATGTTTCAGTGCTTGGATAACGTTGACGGAACACGACAATATTGGGTTAGACATCCAGTAACCCGGCACTCACGGTACACTGGTATTTAGGCACAAACCTTCGTGAGATGTCATAGAGATAAAAAAAAATTATGTATTTTGGAGCGAATAAAAATAAAATGATGGTAAAATTAGCTACGTTAATTTCGACCGAAGGTGACCGCTTTGTGCATTTGTTTTCTACGTGGTTTTCTAGCTTTTTAGTTTCTTTTTAAAGGGAAGAGTTTTTTAATAGACATCATTTTAGCTTTTAAAAAAGTATATGCGACAATTTTCGTCAATAAGACGTCAGCTTGCTGCTTGGTAGTATCTGCATTTGCCCACTTTCGTGTCTTTTTGTTATCTTTTTGCCAATAACTTATTAATGATGGATGCCATCATCCTAAATGTATTTTTTATCATAACTTATTAATGACGGATTCCATCACATTATCTGCAACACGTGGCCTAATAACGGCCAATAATTGCCCACTTTCGCGTCTTTTTGATACCTTTTTGCCAATGCCTTGCCATTAAAGAGTGTTGACAATACCAGTAAATTAAATGTACAACGCCGGCAAAAAATATTATATGGGATGCTATAATGTCGCGAGGCTGACAAAAATTTTGTCACAAATCGAAAACACTAAGTTTATTGTTGTATTGATATTAATTTAAAAAAATGTGTTGTAGGAAAAGTACAGTTTGCAACTCGCACAAAATACTAATCTTCCTCTCGTATAACTGCAAAATGAGTAATATTCCGTGCTTGTCCCATAATATACCCGATAATGCATCTGGTATCACCTTTTTTAACAATTTGCTACAAGTTTAAAAAGAATATATATTCGAAAAAATATAATAAATAACAAAACTAATGTGCAATTTTTGTTTTAAAAATAACATCCTTTAAATAATTTTCTTGATTCTCTATACATTTGTGTACTTAATTATATATTTCTTCTGAAATACGAATTTATTGTGCTCGGATTGTAGAGGGACGCCTTTCATAAATCTTTTTTCTTAAATATCCCCAAAAAAAAATCAGAAGCCGTCAAATCGGGGAACTAGCTGGCCATGTTAAGTATGTCACCAAATTTTGAAATCAAGCGACCAGGGAATATTTCGTGTAACAAAAGTCGAGTTTGCCATGCTGTTTATTCTATGGCTTTATTTTGTTGGAACTAGTGATGTGAGAATACGTATAAATTATTCTGTCTATTCCGAATAGTAAAGTGTTACGAAATAATCCGAATATGAAAATAATACGTATTAGGTAAATATTACGTATAATTGAAAATTTCTGTAGGGAAAAAGCAACGCGTTTTAGGGGTTTTTAAGTTAAAACCCCCTTTTTGCTCTGCAAACATCAACAAAGAAAATCAAACTATTTTGAAACCATACGTTCAGAAAATTAATATAATTTGAATATTTACAACACTACTTAAAATCTTTTTGACCATGTTATTATTTAAATAAGAGTCAACACCAATGCCGAATCAATACAGTTTACAGCAACTTTTTCAACTTTAAATGAAAATTATTTGGAATCACATCTTTGAATACATATGTATAACGCAAAACAAAAAGCACAAATTAAAGTTCCACGGGATTCATCATCAGGTGACTAAATATAGTTACTTTAGCCAATCTTGATAATTCTCTGCTATTTGCCTTCCTCTTGACCCTGGACCATAGATAACCTACATTTAAATCCGCAGTGGCAAGAAACATTTTCGGATTTTTACGACCTCGCGCAGTAATCAAATGGACGGGTGGACGAACATGCGCACTTAAAAGCCGTGGCAAAATACAAACACCGGCACCCCGTACCCTCCGCCCGCGGTCTGACCGTGACGCTCATTAGCTACCGTACTCCGAACAGAAAACCAGGACGCCGTGCCGCCACCGTCGACAAATTCTTTCCGATAATGCGGATAGTCTGTTTGGCGCCAGGCGCGTTCCACCTCGATTTGCTTGCGCACAAACCCGTTTTTTCGCCCATAAAATGTAACTTTTGTTTTGCACAGGTAATAACATTGACAATCCATCGAGATCAGTGCCATGGACCTACAATCGTCAAAGAAATGTCATCAGGGCCGCCGAGAGGGCGTAGAAGGCGGTACAAATTACCGTGGCCCGGACGCGTTTTTACAAAACCTATACCAGTTTAGTCAGTACGGTGACTCTACTCGAGTAGTCTTTGTTTCCAAATAACAGTTACAAAGTCTACCCCATTTTAGTTTAAAAATTGACCATATTGGTATAAAATTTAGGATTATTTTATAAACGAATATCTATACTGTTTCAGTCACTCAAATTTAGTGTTTTAGGAAAGTAACGTAATGCTTTTTTTTGTTATTAAAGGGGGCTGTAACTTTACTTGAACCGGGGCTCGGCGATCCTGGATGTCATAACCCTTTCCAGAATAATATGTAGATAGATTAACTTTGGATGAGCCAATATAATTGTTTTCTTAATAATTCCAAAAACGTCTCAGATGGAACTGCAAATCTTTGCTGCTGTGTAGATAAGAATATTAGTAGTATAATACAACGTGCCCTTTGTTATTCATTAGGTTATTAAGTAATAAGAAAAATGAGTAACACTCAAAAAGAAAATAATTTTAATTTCTTGAGCTTTTCTGTTGAAGGCATTTTGATATAGACTAAAATCATTTCAGGCTATTTAATCATGGTTATTTCAACAAATCTATTTTACCGGGTCGCAACTGAAATTATACCTTGATAAATAAAAAAAAAATGAAGTGTAAAAAATGCTGTAACTTACATTAAACTGAGTCTCCCATTCAGCCGCTTCGATATCTGCTGGACTGTCTGATGCGGGTTTGTTTGAAGTGGAATCAAGTGCCAAACTAATTTTACCTACAAAATAACATTTTATTTAAGGTATTTGCTAAAAAAGAATTGTTTTTGATTACATTTAGCTGCACTCTTTATGTTGTATTTATAAAGAAAAAAATAATCAAGAGCTTTTTGTTGAAGCTTGCATACAGTAAGAGATAATAAAAATTTGGTTACTGATTCAAAAACTACCGAGTCAATCCCAAAAAATTATTTATTTATTTTATATACGAAAAAATAAATACGTTAAGGGTGGTGTTGATTTATAACTTGACAACCTTAAAGATTAATTTTTATTTCTTTAAAAATACGAGAGGTGTCCCATTCGGTATATTAAACTTACCTTTCTGTTCAGCCGCAAACTCATCATGGTAAATATGGTAAGCTCTGGCATGAGCAAGAAGTTGAACTCTTGCACATTGATAGATTCCATCACCAATAAGTTTTAAACCAGGAGCATTTGCCTGTTAAAAGACAATAAAGGTTTAATATTGCATGGGATCAGCTCCGGATTAACTCCATAAGCAAATTAAGCAATTGCTTGAGGCATCACAGTATAGGGGGCACCACAGAGGGGGACCAGTGAAAAAAATTGAGGACTCAAAGATTAAGGTTTTATAATCACGAAATCTTAGTCCGGTACTGCATGGGATGTTTTTAAACTAGCACTATAAGACAATAGCTACATACTCACCCCAGTTCCATATCCAAGTGTACAAGTGGTCTTGGGTTCGTTAACTGTGGCCCATAATTTAACGTAAGGTCCTAGGTTTCTGAAGACAACACGGGCGTACTCCCCAAAGTAGTCAGCAGTTGAATCGTTCAACCATCCTCCCAACTCTTCGAGAGGTTGAGGTATATCCCAATGGTAGAGGGTTACGAGAGGAGTAATACCAGCTTCCAACAAAGCCTAGAAATTAAATGTATTTATTTTTTGTTTAAATTTTATCGGCTGGTATGTCTTTGCTAAAAATTAAAAAGAAAATTCGGTAATAGGTATAAAGTTGTTGAGCTCTTTCGATCTAAGCTAGATTATTATCAGGACGACATTTTTAACATTATCTATGATTTTGACAATGTCGTCCTGATAATAGTGTAAGATCCGAATAGGAAGGGACCTCCATCCATCTGTTTACTGGATTAAAACTGTTCTGTATTAAAGATAGTATTTTAACAAAGGTATTGCCATAGGGTTACCTAAAAAAATGAGGTCAAGGCTATTATCAATTAAAATAAAGAAAGTTTAAAAGTTTTTAGTGACCCTGTATATTGTCAATTTTTATTATTATTATTTTTTGTACATGACAGTATTATTATATTTAGTACATTTTGTTATTTTGATTATATAAATAAAGCTGTGGTAATTTTTTTAATTTTTAACTTTAAAAACGTTTTTGGCACATTTTGTTTTATTTAAAAAATATATTTTAATAACTAGCATACGTACGTATTTAAAAATGTAGGGAGTGCCATTATACAAGGTGTGTCAAAAATTTTGGGGCTATTTTTTAAATTAAATATGGCCTTGACCTATTTTTTGGTAACCCTATGGTGGTACCTTTGGGACATGTCTACTTTTTAAAGCTTTAACAATTTAATAATGTGTTTTTATCTTTTTGCAATGTAAAAGTCTGCTTTACTTTTAAATTTTTAACTCTTTTGTTATTTAAAATAGTTAGCCGTTGATCAGGTAAACCCTTCCGCCCAAAAGTCAAGTGTTAAGGTCTGGCCACACATAACCGCACCAAGGCCGCACCGATCCCGGATTCACAATGATAAAGAAAAGTGGGGCAGATTAATTTCGGAAAAATTCAAAAAAAAAAACTTTTACGCCCTCAAATATATAAAAAGCAATTTGCTGAGCTTATCGTTTTACGAATGTTTATCTCCTTGTTTAAACAAAACAAGTTTGTCTACTTATCTATCTATCTTTTTATTCAAACTTTGAGTATAGTATATAGGTTCAACAGCTGCTTATCTTATTTGTGAAAGTTTTTTATGATCAGGGATAATTTAAAGCGTAGTATTATACATATACTTGCAATCTTATTAAATACAAAACTTTGTGCACCGCATCCCCTTACATTTTACCAGCGAGACGCACGGCTGCGGGCTCCTTGCGGTTGTATGTAGCCAGACGTTTAGACGGTACTTTAGGTTTTTAAGGTTTAGAGAGCACAAAGTCTTTTTACCAAGTATAAGGTATATATAAAGGTAACGGATAAGGTTTAAGCGCCTTCAGATAAAGTATAAAGAAATACGAAATTCTTTTACAAAAATAACAATGATATTGGCTAGTTCTTTCTAGCAGAATCCATAATAATAGCTATATAATATCTATCAGCTAAAAGAGTTACCAATTAACTTACCTTAGTAAATTCAACATAGAAGTCAATACCAGCCTGATTAATATTTGTGGTATTGACACCATCAGGAATAATTCTGGTCCAAGCAACTGAGTATCTGTACAATTTAACATTAAGTTGTTTTAAAAGTTCAATATCTTCTCTCCACTTGTGATAAGAGTCACAAGCAACATCGCCGTTAGATCGGTCTACAATTCTACCTAAAAAATTGCTATAATAGATATACTGGTACACAAGTTCACAATTAGGGGAAAGTGGGGTGGATTCATACAAGGGGCACCTACATACATTGAGTTTATCTGAAGTTAGACACGAAGTAAAATAGTAACGTAAGTGGGTGTGCACAGTTTTTATGTGTGTTTACAGACTAGTGAAGTTTCAGAATTTTCGGTGAGGTAAGATCGAGTGCACAACACGGAACGTGTTTTTGCCTCGCGTAAGTAATTTCATAACGTAACTTTGGACATATTTTATGGCCAGTTACTACTTTTTGGATTAATTATTGCTTTTTAACCCTAATTATAATAATACAAAGGCTCTTATTTAATGTGTAAATTAATATAGATGAATACGGTTTTTCTATTTCAAATGTTTTTATTAATTACCATGTGATGGGGCAGATTCATACCCAAGTATATGGGGCACATTCATACTGTATCATTGTACCCCTGGTCCTTTATAAATATTTTTTTAACTATTTTTTGTTACACCGACGATTATAGTTGTAAATATTATATAACGTAGTTTAAGTTTTATTTTTACGGAAAAAAAACAGGGTGCTTTATGAACTTTGTGTCTTTGGATGTCAACGATCAGTTAATTTATTAGACATAGTGATGATATTATCATAATCTGTTAATAACATAGGCATATTAATTTTAGGTTTTGTAAGTTAAGGTATCTTTGTGTTAACTAGAGTTTTTTTATTTGATATAATTAATAATGTATAAGCAATATTTTTTTTTACATTTTGAGATTGTTACTTTTAATAAATATAAGTAATTTGATATAATAATAATGTACTTACTTGGATCTTTATGAGTAAAATGATCCCAGTTGCTCTCTCCTTTTCCATCTTCATTCCATCCTCCTTCCACTTGGTATGCAGCAGTGGCAGTTCCCCACAGAAAAGAGGAGGGAAATTTTCTGTTGGTGATGTTGGAAGCATGTGGTACATTTGCTTCCAACGATCTAGAAAAAAGTAATAAATATATGGAGAAAAAAAATAATATTACAAAAAAATATTCAATTCGTTATTATCTATTTTCTTTTTTACCCACTCTTGAGATACAACCGCTTTTTGTAAATTACTTTAAAAATATTTTTTTGTAAATTACATTAAAAATATATCAACAAATTACTAAAAGATTTTAATTGGGTAATAAGGCATAAGGACGCATTGTCCTAAAATACATCCCTCCAAGTTACAAGTTAGCCATTGTAATTTGCACTAACAGAAATTTAAAAATAAAATTAAGTCTAAAAATAGGAGGCGTCCCCATACATAAAAAGCTTGTAATGGGTGCTAATAAACAACTCTTAACAAGATTGTTATATCGCTCGAGTTGGCTAATTTAAGCATAAACAGGAAGCGTAATTTTAATAGCTCATGTTGTGTATTTAAAAATAGATACTCCAAACTACATGTACACAAAATTATAAAAGGATTTGACAACTTCTCTTAGGTTATTAAGAAACTTGAAAAGGTATTTTAAGAATCAATAAACATTATACAACTAAAAATAATAAAGTATTAACCCTACATTAGTCGCGCGGTCTACCATTGTAGACCACGATTATTCGAACTGCGCTAGTTTTAAGGAGGGGTAAATAATGCATCCACGCCGCTTAGTAGCTGTTGCTTACACTCGAATCTATTAGTTCAGTATGCCGCGGACAGTGTCGAGGTCAGTCTTTAATTACTACGCACGTCTGAATACGAATGGTCTACGATTGTAGACCGCGCGACTAACAGTGTGACATTATTTTTTAAGTACGCAGTTGGTAGCAATTGTTTTTGTTTAGCAAAATTGATTGTAAATTAGGTAAGTTGTATTTTTTTTTTTTTAAATTTATTTTATAGAAATATATTTTATTTATCAAAAATATATTCTTTTTTGTATTTATATTGTATAACTCTTTGTATTGTTTTGGCAAAATATTAAGTTTTTATTTGTTTCAGAGAAAAATGTCTGATGCAAAAAGAAGGCGTTTGGAAACTAGTAGAGATCCAGAAGTATGGCTTAAATGGTATGACGAGGTGTCAAGTGGGGAGAAGAGTCCTATAGATGAAAATGAGGAAGATGAAGAAGAACAAAATGAAGATATAGTGGAAAGAAGTGATCATGAGACTGATTCAGAGATAGAACTTACATCGGATGAAAATGAAAGTTCATCAGGAAGTGACGGTGAAGAAAATGATGGTGGCAAATTTTACATAGGGAAGGATAAAACGCCTAAGTGGAGAAAAATTGTGGTAATGTACAAGTGCGAACACGTGCTCATAATATCATAACACATTTACCTGGATCTAAACGCGATGCTCGCAATGCATTGCTCGCAATTGATTGCATAAAACTTTTCGTTTCTGACACCATTATTCGAATTTTAGTTTCTTCCACAAATATATATATTGAGAACATAAAACATAGATTTAACAGGGATCGCGACGCTAGATTAACTAATGAAACAGAGATAAGAGCTTTGATAGGAATTTTTTTGATAGGAACACTGAGAAGTTCAAGGAAAAACGCTCATAAAATATGGGATAATTCAAAGGGCAATGGCGTTGAATCCTGTTTCCTCGCGATGAGCAAAAATAGATTTAGATTTCTTCTTCGTTGTTTGCGATTCGACGATATCACAACGAGAAACGAAAGGAAAGAATTAGACAAATTAGCACCCATTAGGAATGTTTTCGAAATTTTTTGTCTAATTTTCAAAACAGCTTCATTCCTAGTGAATACCTAACCGTTGACGAACAACTGTTGGCCTTTAGGGGCGCTGCTCGTTCAAGCAGTATTTACCCAGTAAACCAGCAAAGTACGGAATCAAGATGTTCGCTTTGGTTGATGCTAAAACTAAATACACTTTGAATCTCGATACATATGTTGGTACTCAACCTGATGGCCCGTACAAGTTGAACAATTCCGCAGACGATATTGTTCTACAATTAGTGCAACCAATAGAGAAAACTAATCGCAATATTACCGGCGATAATTGGTTTACTAGCATTCCATTGACAAGAAAATTGCTAGAGCAGAAAAAATTAACTTACATTGGTACAATGCGCAAAAATAAGCGTGAGATCCCCACTGAATTCTTGCCTAGAAGAGAAAGAGAAGAGAAAACATCCTTCTTTGGTTTTCAGAAAGACATTACCATGGTTTCATACTGCCCAAGCAAAAATAAATCTGTTGTTTTGGTGTCCTCTATGCACCATGACAATGTCATTGATCCGGAAACAGGGGATGAAAAAAACCAGAGATAATAACCCGATACAACAAGACTAAAATTGGTGTAGATCTGGTGGACCAATTATGTGTAAAATACAATGTGGCTAGAAACACGCGTCGTTGGCCTATTGTCATATTTTACGATCTATTGAATATATCGGGTATAAATGCTTATTGCATCTATAAAGCAAATCATCCCCTAGAAAACAAAATCCCTAGAAATGACTTTATTCAGCAATTTGCTTGGGAATTCATTAAGCCACAAATAGAAGCGAGATCAGCTATCACCGCCTTACCAGTAGATCTAAGAAGACGTGCGCGTGCTCTTCTTGGGCTCAATGCTGTTGCAGTCCCTGCCCCTCTACAGCCAAAGCCAGAAAATTACGTTGGCCGTTGTTATGTTTGTCCTCGAGCCAGCAACAAATCGTCCAGAAAATCCTGCGTGAAATGTAAACGTTATGCATGCAAAGAACACATGGCAGATATATGCATTAACTGCTTGACCGACTGAAATTACTGTTTATGTTTACTTTTTCATGACCGCCAAAGATTTTTTTAGGTTTTAGTATTTTTATTTAAGTTGTCATGTGATATCAGAAAATTAGATTTGGTTGACTTTTAGCACATAAAGGTTTTATATTTGTATTCAAAACTTATTATAGGCTAATAAAAGATGAAAAAAGCATATGTTTCACGTCTTTTTTCTAAATCCACTATCATTGTATATTTACAAAAAAACAAAGCCACATTGGTTTATATATTTAAAAATACATATATTTTTAATATTCTTTTAAAAAATAATGACATAAGGTATCAAATAATGACAATAAAGAAGGTCTACATATGTAGACCACGCGACTAAACTTGTCCCAATATACCACGCGACCAACGTAGGGTTAAATAAGAATTGTTTTAACTTTGTCAAAAAATTTGCAATAATTTATATTATTCTTACTCCTGTAAACATAAATACTGCTTAAGCAAGCAGTCTAGGCACATCGGAGAGTAATAGAATAACAAAACAAGCAATGTTTACATGTCGGAATTTAGTTAAATTGTCTCTTTTCCTCACATTGCCTATGTGTTATGTTATTTATAACAACGGTATACAACATTTAATCTACTAAGTTTATTACTAGCTAAGTTTTCATAAAAATAAGCAAAAGAATTATAATAATTAAAGCTATTGTTGTGTTTCCGATGGAAAGTCTTGCTTAATCTCGCTACTTTTGTCAAACATTTTTTACCATTTTCTTTATCAGTTTTTGTACTAGAATTGCCTTGCTACTTTTTGCTACTTCTAAGTGTAAGGACAAATACAAGTTTTTTATAATTTACAAGGTTTTCCATTTAAAAATTAATATTGTTTCTTCTACACTGTGTATCTTAAAAGATAAAAGCATTTTGATGAAAGATAGGGATTCTACAAAATCTACACAATAAAACAGTGTTTTTATTTATTTTATACTCTAAAAAATTTAGAAAGTAAAAAGATGTTGCTTTATTACGCTTCTAAGGACAATTAAAAATTATTCTTTGGATTTGGATGGTCATATTTATATACTCGTATATGGAAATCGGGTTTTCGTAAGCTAAAATTTTTAAAACATCCACAAAAGAATATGTGTTCCATTACCAATATAATAACGTATTAAACATAGTGATTTTAATAAACTTACCCCACCAGCACACAATACACAAGAAGCACCGAAAATGCCATCATTTTAAAAAATCCATACATGAGTTAATCATGTAATATAGTAAGGGTACCCAAAAATTTTAAGATTTTTATTTATTTTGTACTTATTTCGTGTAATCAAAGTGTTTGATTTTGGAACAATAATCATTTTTTTATATAGGGTGGCTCAGAATAATTTTACAAAATAATATGGTACGAGGAGGGGTTATGGAGATTAACATATTTAGTTCTAAATGTGATTGATAAGTATAAATATAATAAATTGTTATTTGGAAAAAAGTTTAATTAAAACATTTTTTAATTCGTTAACAAATTCGCAGCCTTATTTTTTACCATCATCTTTATTTTTCTTGCTTGGCAAATTTTCTATAATTTCACTAAAAATTATATCTCTTCCAGCTCTCCCTAGTTCTTTTTAAAATTACTTGAAGAACATAATACAATCTATTTAATTGTCTAAATAAAAAAATTAAAAAGTTGTGGGTTTTAGATTGTCCGTAATAGTTTGTTTCTAGATACGAACCTCGAAATATTTACCTAAGTAAAAAACTGATTCAGATTCTTTTAAAGAATCGACATACTGAGAAGGAGAGGTAAATACCATTTTTTAACCATAAAATACCAAAATCATAGATGTGTCGAAACGAGCTCGCCGACCATAAGGAATTAAAAGCATTGTTGCCAAGAGTCGCGTGGAGATTGCCGGTCTTAAAACTAACCCCAAACTTTACTTTTAAATTTTATTTGAATATTGACTAATTTAATTTTAAAAAATATTGCAAAAGGTACGGATTATTGAGTCTTACAAAAATAAGACACTAACTTATTTTTCCTTATAAATGGAGATTGTCGCTTTACATTCTAGACCTCTTAACACACACAGGTCACTGGAGAATTTATATGCAGGGTGAGTTTTTTCGATGTTTAGTGAAGGGATCTCAGAAACCTCTACAGCTGTTTTAATGTTATTGGTCTGTATAAATTCAGCAATATAACATACAACAACATTTTTAAAACGTCCCAAAAAACTTCTAAAACATGTTCCTAGAACGTTTTGAATAATATAAAAACGTTTAGTAAACGTACAAAAACATACTATGACAACGTTTTAAAAACGTCTCAATAAAACTTTAAAAACATGTTTCTAGATCGTTTTAGGGACTATAAAAAACATTCAGTAAAGTTACAAAAAACGTTTTTAAAACGTTGTTTTTGCCGACGAAAAACTTTTAAAAAACGTTTAAAGAACATTCACGAACGTTTGAGAACGTTCATCGTACGTTACCCAAAATCTGCTTGAATGTTTTTTTATATAAACGTTTATAAAACCAACTTGTGTTATAAGGTTATGTATAAGTGGAATACATTTTCTAATTAAGAGTATAAGTGTTTTGTTTTTATTTTTTCTAGGTGTATAAATTTGATAAATTACTTTTTATGTAATCTCAATAGTATTATGTTAAAAAAGTAACCTTTAAATTGAAAGAAGTACAACAAGAAAACCTCTAGTTTTAAGATTTATAAGATTTACAAAAATCGACTTATATTTCCGAAAAAAACGGGTGTTACAGGATGTTTTTAAGAATATTTAAAAATTGTAAAAACAGTTCTTATTATCATGGACGAAAAAGCTTCGTTTATATGATACAGGATGTTTTTACTTTACTCTCTTTAATATTATATTGTACATCTACCAAAAATATGACATTTTAATATGAGTAATTTTAATAGATGGTTAATAGAAAATTACTCTTTCGTATCGGCAAGAATGACCTTCTCTTCCTCAAGAAACACTCTTTGTTATCTAGCTCCGTTTTTTGGGAATGAAAAATATATTTCTGCTAATGCATCAATTCAAGGCAATTGCTGAAATTTAATATCTTTCCACATACAGGGTGAGTCAGAAGTCTGAGAAAGCTCATTTATTCGATATTTATAAAACTTTTTAATTTATTTTGTTTGGGAGTATATAGCCGGGAATAAACTTAATATTTTAAAAATATTTTGATGTATTCAGGGTTGCTCATAAAAGCGTGACATAAAGTTATGTTTTTTTAATGAAATACCCTGTATTTTATATTTTTGTTTAATTCATTTTTACATTCTAACACTTTTTGTCATAGGTTATATGGGATTAAATATTCAAGTTTAGGAGATATTGTAGTTTCTATTTGAAAAATAGAAAATTTAGGACACTTTTCATGTTGCTACTATTTTCCCAATTTCAAATGTTTTTGAAGTTGCTCAGACAGGCAATTATCTTTTAGATCAAATTTGGACATTTTATTAATAAAATAAATTTTGACTGTACAGAGTGCCAAGAAAACGTAAAAGTCGTAAGTTTAGAAAAATTAAAACCTCCGAAACTTTCTTATTTTAAATGGAACACCCTGTATTTCTTTTTATTATTGATTTGGGACTTTTAATACCTAAATATTTTCTTAAGGTTGCCCTATACTTATATCAACTAGTTTTTGCAATATTTTTTTAATTTTCTTTTTTTTTCAAGAAACTATTAGTTTTAAATGGGACACCCTGTATTTTTTTGCAAAAACTACTTTATTAATCTATAGAAAAACCCTCAGGAAGTAAATATTAAAAGGTCCGAACTAATGATCTACGGAAATACAGGGTGTCCCATGTAAACTAATATTTTCTTGAAAAAAAAAAGAAAACTAAAAATATTGCAAGAAGTACATGACTTAGGTAGAGAACAACTTTAAGAAAATGTGTAGGTATTAAAAGGCCTGATCCAACGGTAAAAAAATACAAGATGTTCCATTTAAAGTAGGGAAGTTTTAAAAGTTTTAATTTTTCTAAATTTATCACTGTTTCCTTGACGCTCTGTGCAATCAAAATACATTTTATATTAAAATTTACAAATATAATCTATTTGGTAATTTCCTGCCAAGAGAACCTAAAAAAAATCAAAATTGGGAAAATGGTAGCGTTATGAAAAATGTCCTTAATTTTCTATTTTGCGAAAAGAAACTACTTTCTAATATCTCTCAAATTTGAAGATTTAATTCCATATAACCTATGACAAAAAAAGTGATAGAATGTAAAGAGGAATTAAACAAAAATATAAAATACAGGGTGTTTTATTTAAAAAACTTTATGTCGTCACGCTTTTATGAGTAACCCTGTACACATCAAAATATTTTTAAAATGTTAGGATTATGCCTGGATATATACCTACAAAAAAACAAATTAAAAAAGTTTATGGATTACAAGTAAATGAGCTTTGTCAGACTTCTGACTCACCCTGTATTTAAGTAGAGGTGCATAATAGTTTTAAAAATTAAAAATGCACATCCTCAAGCAGCACCCGTAAATTACCATGTTATGAAAACACTTTAAATTTTAAAAATTTAAAAATACATGTGTATAATTTTGTACATTTTTATTGTTTTTATTAACAAATTATAAAACTAAATCTACTCTACACACTGATCTACCAAACAATAGGTTTTAGCCACTTGTTGGTACCATTTGGCTGACGATTTGAATGTTCTGGTGCGGTTTGGGCTGTTAAAGTCCACTTGGATGATTCCAAATCGTTGACTGAAACAAAAATAATATATTATATAAGCTTATTTTAAATAAAAACATTTATTTCAGAAACTTAATAAATAATAATAAAATTAAATTAAACTTATCATCGTAGTGTGCTTATTACCCCTAACCTTCTCATTTGGGTATCATTATGGTTTTTATAATAGAACTTGTTGCCAATATGAAATTATACAGGGTGTCCCACCGGGAACTACTGCGATCGATTTCTCGAAAAGTACGCTTTGGAGAATTTTGTAAATTTGGTAACATTATAATGTTAGTGGGGACATACAACTAAAATATTTTGACACTCTACCACTTCCGGTTATACCGAAGTTGATGTCAACTTCCTTATTTTAAATGGAACACCCTATATATTATTTATTTTTTAGATTTTGCGTAAAATTTTAAACATAATTTATGTATAATGTTCTATACCTAAGTCCAACCTGCTTATTATGTCAAAAATGACGTTTGCAAGCCATTACATAACCATTAATATCTTCTAAACAAAGCCTTTAATATGAGTTTGGGTTGGGCTCCTTGTAAAAAAGAACTTCTTTAGTAGACTGTATCAATATTTTTACAATTAATAAATACAGAGTGGCCAAAAATATTAGTTAGAAATTATTACGACAAAATCTTAAAAGTCAATTTTTTAAATAGAAACCCCTATCTTTTATTACCCTATCCTATTAGGCATTAAAAATAAAGGTAAGTTTGTATATTATGGATGTCTAATCTAAAAATTTATAGTTTTTGAAATAATAACGATTTAATATTTATCTATTCTAATAATGCATTTAAGTACAGGTAGGTACGGGGTAGTTGGCTGTGATGCCGCATTTTGTTGTCAAGGCCGACTAGAAGCGAAACTAAGCCCCACTTAAAAGCATTGTTAGTATAGATAATATTAAATTGTTAATATTTCGAAAATTATAAATTTTAGGAATAGACATGCTTTCACAAACTTATCCTTATTTTTGATGCTTATAGGATAAAGTAAAAAAAGATAGGGATTTCCATTTGGAAAAATTGACTTTTAAGATTTTTGTCGTTATAGTTTTTAACGACTATTTTTAACCACTCTGTATTTATAAATTGTTAAAATATTAATACAGTCTAATAAATTAGTTGTTTCTCTACGAGAAACCCAACCCCACTCATATTAAAGGCTTTTGTTTAGAAGAAATTGATGATTATGTAATGGCTTGCAAACGTCATTTTTGACATAAAATTTAAAATAAGTAAAAACTGTTGGACTTAGGTATAGAACATTATACATAAATTACGTTTAGAATTTTACGCAGAATCTAAAAAATAAATACTATATAGGGTGCTTCCTTTAAAAAGAGGAAGTTGACATAAACTTCCGGTATACCCGGAAGTGATGGAGCTGTCAAAATATTTTAGTTGTATGTCCCCCACTAACTTCATAATGTGACCAAATTTTCAAAAATTTTAAAGCGTACTTTTTTGAGAAATCGATCGCAGCAGGTTCCGGTGGGACACCCTGTGTTGGCAATAATTTTAAAATAAAAAAATAATGGAATTATTAATTTTTAATTTTTTTTATTTTGGTTCAATTATAAATTATGCTTATATTGACAAAAATAAAGAATGATAATGTGTCAAAGTTGTAAAAGACTAAAATTTCAATAAAATTTAATAATTTTAGAAATATTTTTAGGTATGTTTTTAATATGCTAGCTACTAGCCGTATGTGAATACTATACAGTTTTAAGAAAACTTACGTGTATCCCTGTGCCCATTCAAAGTTATCCATGAAACTCCATGTGGTGTATCCAGCAACATTTACTCCATCTTCCAAAAATAGCATCTAGCATATTACTTAGGTAGCTCTAGAAAAAAATACATTTTTTACTAAACAATATTTAAAAGTGATTTTGTTATAAGATAAGATTATATTTTTTTGTAATTAAATATTTTGCTCAAGGAAACGAAATACTTGATATGAGATCGGTTCTAGTCTGGGTTACATAACTAACATTAAAGTATTAAAAATCATAGTCCCTGGGCCAGTAATAAAATCACTTTGTAATTATAACACTTTTAAAACCTTTTAGGGAGGGATTCCTTCTGACGAGTCTACCACGAATATTTATACTGCCATATATGGACGTGGCGCGTTAACCTAGCCTGTGAATGTCAAATGTTTTTGGTGTCGGACCGGGCAAACGCCTCACATTTTTGTTAGACAAGTTTACCACAATGTTTTACATGCAATTTTTAAACAGTTGTGTAAAAAATCGTAAGTGTAAGGCACGTTACACACGTATCGGGTAGGAATCGGCCGATATCGGGCAGAAATCGGGCATCAACATTTCACATGTAGCTGTTTTTATGCCGGTTACTGACCGAGTTGGTGCAAATAAAATCGAGGAATGAACATGAAATACTGAACTTTTGTGTATAATGGATCGAAGAAGAAGAACAAAAGCATTTTTCGTGGCAATTTTGTTCTTATATATCGCTAGCGTTTTGTCCCATAGAACAGGCTTAGCTTCCACCGAAGTAATTAATAATTCAGTATTAATATTAATATTACCTGTCATCGCGATTGCCGCATGACGGTATTGTGTCCCAAGAACCGACCGGCAATCGGTCTTGAAGTGAGCGCGCCCGGCGTCAAACCGATATTTCCCGATACCCGTCAATCGTCCGACACGTGTGGAAGCGCGCATACTATATCATAGAAAAGCCATCGGCTAACCGATATCGGCCGATTCCTACCCGATACGCGTGTAACGGTACAGTCACGAATCCATAAGGCCCATTGATTTGTTTTAGGTATCGAATTGAACGAGTTTTGTAACTGTAATCCTTACGATTTTTGGCACAATGTTTAAAAAGTGCATGCAAAACATTATGGTAAACTTGTTTAACAAAAAAAAGTCACACGTTTGCCCGGTCCGACATCAAAAAGATTTGACATTGACTGGCTAGGTTAACGCGCCACCTCCATGTATGGAAGTATACATATTAGTGGTAGACTCGTCAAAAGAAACTCCCTCTAAAAAGCTTTTACAAGTGTTATCAGAGAATTATTGCAAGTTGCCTTATTAATCTCGGGAATTAATAATACCGGCTTTTATTTAAATAGTGCTTGTACCCATAATTTAGAGTTATTGCAAATTATGTTGACAGTACCATTAACCAAAACAAAAGGAGAAAAATTTTAGTAGATTTTCTTTTATTGCTTTGTGTTGTGGGGTATATATACAGAAATACATTTAAAAAGCAAGGTTTCATGTATTTTACTTCTAAAAACTTTTCGATTTTGTGCTCGGCAGCCGTTCGGTAAGACGAACAGTTCCGAAGTTAAAATAAGACCAAAATAAGGCACGACCTAAAACCGACATAAATAAAGCCAGGCACTATACTTATTAAAGAAGTCATTATCCTACTTTGCATCTGCGTAAGCTCAGATGTCAAAATAAGGCCGGTATTAATAGTGTCTGGCCTTATTTCACTGTTCAATAATTCTCTATAATAATAAATCGTCTTTTATTAAGAAAACATATTTTTTTACACAATACATGAAATTTACAAAAAAAAATAAAAAAATGACAGTCTAGCCAAGGCGAGATTTAGCCCGCAGGAACAGCTAGTCTTACATCTAACCTTGACCAAACTGTACCCCCTACAATTAATTATATATTAACTAACCACTTAATCTAGAAATAAAAACAACAAAGACAAGATATACATAAAGGCAAACCAGACAAAATTTAAGTAGTATAATAATAACCATACGTAATATAACATTAGTAACATTACAAGCACTACTGGGAAGCAAGCAAATAGCGCTTTAAACGGCGCTTCAATGTTTCGGGGCTCAAAGCCTTCAAATCATCGGCCAGGCCATTATAAATTTGAGCCGCTCGGTAACTAAAGCACTTTCTAAACAGGGCCGTCGAGTGCCTGGGGATGCTGTAGAGATCTTTGTAGCGAGTGTTTATTTGATGGATGCCAGTTCTAGGCACCAGTCTGTTATTCAGAAACGACTGAATTTTATTACTGGCCCAGGGACTATCATAAAACTTTTTTGTAAATTTTGTAGTTATGTCTTTAAAACTTACTTGTAAGTAGTCTATGCGACCTTGGTCATCGAGAACATCGCTTGTAGCCCATCCGTTTTCAGTAACAAAAATTTCACCAGGTTTGTAGTGGGTCCATACATAGTTTAATAGGTTCCTCATACCTGAAACCAACTCTTTAGATTATCGACACTTTTTTGCACCAAATAAACGAAAAATATACCTTCTGGGTAAGAATACAACCAACTAGCAACTGATGGAGTCCAGTCGGATCCAACTGTATTTCCAACACCTCTGTCTAGCCAGTAACTTGGTGTTCCGATTGCTGGTTCATCAATAGCATAAACAACTTCACCAGTGTACCTAGATTTAACAAAGAAGAACATTTACGATTAAAACAATATACAGAGTGTTTCCTAACAACGGTACGAAAGTAAGAGGCTGATTTTGGAAAAAAGGAAAATAACTATCCTTACGCTGATTTTCCAGTAAACACTATTTGCCGGCAATATATATTTTTTATATTGGCATTGATGGTAAAGCATTGGCAGCTGGTGGCAATATTATGCCAACATCTAATACGCATTAAAAAGTCAACCCTAAATAAACACTTAATTGCCAATAAATTTTACATGCAGGCGAATTGCCGGCAAGCATACAAAAATGGCGGCATACCAATCCTAATTAAATAAAGCATGCCTTTTTGTTGCATGAAAATAAATATGGGATTTTTAAAGGTAAACCTTCAACGCATTTTTATAGTTTTTAAACCATATTATTAACATTGGCATTTAACTAACATTAAAGCAATTTTTTGATCTATTTTATGTATAATGGCAGCTAAACAACATTATTTTACGTTTTTTTTTTACATAATTTAAAGGAAATGGCCTTTTCATAACATTTTGTTGTTACAAATTATGCAAATAAAAATTAGGTCAAACAAAATGTTTATTATGTATTTTTGAGAGAATAAAAATAAAATAATTTTAAAATTAGCTAGGTTTATTTCGACCGAAGGTAACTAATTCAAATTTCCCGCTTAGCCGAAATACAAGATTTGACGATTTTGACAGATGAAGAAAAATTGCTTTTATTTGACCGCTTTGTGAGATCGTTTTCGACGTGGCTTTCTAGCTTTTTAGTTTCTTTTTTAAAGAAAAGTATTTTTTAATAGACATAATTAAGTGTATTCATTACCTTGTTAGTGTGTGTTGTGTGATTAATTGGTGATGGCTAGTCGAGAAGGCGAGTTATTTAAGTAGACTATTAGGAGCTCTAAACATTTTGCTTAAGACCTTTTAAGTTTGTAGTTACTTAAAAAATAATATAAAATTAGAGAGTTGCCTTATTAAAAGTTTTAAAGAAGTGTTATTAAAAAATATTATATATTTAATAGTTTTTTTTTGACATTTAACTCCTTTAAAATATTTCTCCCTATGTTTTGGATCTGAAAATTGAGTGTTAAGTTAAGTGTCCCTTGAATACTTACTATTTTAAAGTGGTTTCTTTTGATTTACTATCTTTTTTAATTTTATTTCATACCTTTAATTTTTTATGGTTTATTGTTACTGTATAAAAATTGATATCTAATATGTAATTTTCTTAATGATAAAGTTTTTCTGCCTTTTTTCTCATTTTTTTCGATTACAAAATTCTAAATATGTTATTTAAATTTTGGGTCATTCAACTTATAAAACTTGCAATACGTATTTAATGATAAATAACTTAGTAATGACGGATGCCATCACAGTATCTGCAACACGTGGCCCAATAACGGCCAACTGCCCACTTTCTTGTCTTTTTGTTATCTTTTGACCAACAACTTATTAATGACGGATGCCATTACATTATCTGCAACACGTGGCCCAATAACGGCCAATTGCCCACTTTCGTGTCTTTTTGATACCTTTTTGCCAATGCCTTGCCATTAAAGAGTGTTGGCAATGCCAGTAAATTAAATGTACATGGCCGGCAAAAAATGTTATATGGGTTGTTTATCGCTTTGACAATTTTGTTTTTAATAAGACCTAATTTTACGTCTAGAGAACAGAATATTTTTATAAGTTCGGATTGCTCTTGTTTTGTCTCAGTTTCATACGTAATCTCTTGATTTTGCCCCTATTTGTGCAATAGCAAGGTTTATGTTTTGTTTACTTATTTAGTCAAAACCAAAACCAACCAAAATTTCTTTTGATGGCTTACTAAAAATTCGAAGTACACTTTTCTCACCCACTCTGTGACATTTCTTTGTTAACCTATGAATGGGTTAATTTAACCTTAACTAAATTAAAATTATTGGATCAAGTCGCGCCTTAATGGGACCATATCCATTATTATTTATAAAAAAGTCTATTTGACTTACATGTTAAGTCCAAAGTAATCGAAGGTACCCTTGACGTATTCAACTTCCTCAGGGGACCAAGCGGGCAACCTGGATTGACTCAAACCTTCAAGTTGACTTCTTTTGCCGATTCTGTCAATCATAACCTGGGGCCAGTCACCGACGTAGACTGGATTGGCGTACCACCCAAGCTAATTAAAAATCATATATTTAGATATTTTATAATTTCATCTTTATATAGCGTAAAACAAAGATACCCTTTTAAAATAGCCTCAATGAAAATAGTTCTGACTATATATATATAGCTTCTGCAGAAAAGCCTTTGCTTAATGCTTTCGAACAAAAATATCCCTAAACCAGAAGAAATCCGAGGACCAACGGCGCCATTGCTTGGAAAACGTTGACGAAACAGGAAAAAATTGTGTAGACTTCTCTTTTCTAACTCTTATTAAATATGGGTTTTCATTGTAATTTCTGTGTTATTTTAGGTGATGGCTAAACAGAACCAACCAGTACTAAAAACCAAAGATCAAAGTGTAAAAATTTACAGGACTGGTAGGAATATACAGGGTGTTCATTTAAAACTTTCCACTCAAGTTATCTTGGAAACGAGACAGATTTGAGAAAATCGCCGAAACACGTCAAGATATTTATTGAGGGGAACGTTTTTACAAAAATTGGACGGCGCCTCTTTAACCCCTTAACCACCAGGGCCACCACCCCAAAATTCTTAAATAAGAAGGCGGGTCAAGTGATACATTATTTTAAAGCTACTGACGAGTACTTTATAACCCTAAAATATGAAGTCAATATCTTCACCTATTACAAAATGGCGGTACTTTAAAAATTACCTAAATACCTGATTTGGATGGCCATATTTCCAAAACTAATAAAGTTAGATGTACCTAATGTGGTGTTTTCTTAAAGCTCTTTAAAGGTCTTTTTAATGGTGATACTGGTAGTAATATACAGGGTAGAAGAAAAAGTACATATTTTTTTAATTTAAGAACCCTGTATATTATTTTACCATTAAAAAGATTTTTAAATGAACTTTAAGAAAATATCACATTAAGTACATCTACCTTTATTAGTTTCTGAAATATGACCATCCAAATCAGGTATTTCGGTAATTTTTACCCAGTACCGCCATTTTGTAATAGGTGAAGATATTAACTTCATATTCTAGGGTTATAAAGTACTCGTCAGGAGCTTTAAAATTATGTATCACCCGCCTTCTCATTTAAGAATTTTGGGGTGGTGGCTTTGGTGGTTAAGGGGTTAAAGGGCGCCGTCCAATTTTTTGTGAAAAACGTTCCCCCTCAATAAATATCTTGACGTGTTTCGGCGATTTCCTCAAATCTGTCTCGTTTCGAAGATAACTTGAGTGGAAAGTTTTCCAATGAACACCCTGTATAGTAAACCAGTGTTCCGTCACAAAAAAAAAAGTGAAATTTTGTTGCGTATATTTTTTGAATACAGAGGACCATTTTACGTCACTGGAACTAATTAACCACATGGAACTATTTCTTCTAACCGTTGAGCCGGTGGACCATCCCCTAAAACAGGGTGAGCCCGTACGGGGCTTAGCTAAACCTTTAACTCTTTACTTAACTTTACTACTACTTAATTCAAATGATTCTTTCTAATTCTTTCTAATTTTTTTTAATTCCATTGTTTGGTCAATTTCTGCTTATATAGAAGGTTGAACTCGGTACTCTAAAGATTAAACTTGTACTCGACCCTGAACGTTTAACTTATGACCTAGAAATTATTATTGTTTCTTCATAAAAACCTTGCACGTTTGACAAATTATTTGTTTTAATTTTGAATATGTTTTCTGTTTTTACAGTTTAAAAGATTTCTTGCATATAAGTTTTCTTGCTGCAGTTTTTCGATCTGCAGACGCGCACTTTGCAGCAAACAAAAAAATTGCATGCAACAGATCTTTTAAACTGTAAAAACAGCTTTATTATCGAAATAATTAAATAAATAATAAACAACCATGTTTTTTTTTGATATTTTTTCCAAAATGTTTCTACCTTACAAAATTATTTTTAATTTATCGAATAATTTCGCAACCAGACATTTATCCTGCGTATACATAGGTATCACAGAGATGTTTAAAATATCGGACAAGATGCGAAGTTGGTAAATTTTTGAATTTTGGCCACGGTTGCTAGGGTTACTTTACCTTTATTTTACTTTCGATCCAGGGAATAAAAGTAAAGTTTTCTTTAAGAAATGAAAGTAAAAGTCGAAAAAGTGAAATTTTAAAACTTTTAAAAAGTCGAAAATGTCAACGTTACATACATGGTTGTAAATAAACATTTTTATTTAGATAGGTATATATAATAAGATCGTATTAACTTAGTCCTTTGTAATCTTAAAATGTTAATAATAAAAGGGTTACAATAAAAGGTGTTTTCAAATTATCTATTACGGTTTTAAATATGTAATAAAAAAAAATTGTTAACACACAAAAAAGGAATGAATTTTAACTTTTAAGGCTTTTCTGTCGAAGCTTTTTTAGTATGGGCTAAAATTATTTTAGGCTATTTATCAAGGATATTTTGTCGGGGCTATTTACAGGTTGACCTTAAAATGAATCTTTGGTAAATAAAGAAAAAAAAAGTGTATACATAATTCTGTAACTTACATTAAACTGAGTCTCCCATTCAGCTGCTTCGATATCTGCAGGTTTGTCGGATGCGGGTTTGTTTGAAGTGGCATCAATTACCAAACTGATTTTACCTATAAAAAAATAACATTTTAAACAAGGTTAGCGGACTGTAAAGTGGAGAGTTACAGAAACTGTTGTGATTAGGGGATATAATCACGGGATCCCAGTGCCCGGGATCCCGCTCCTTTTACCGTCCCGAAATCATCGGAATTAAATTTCTTAAATCCCGGATTATCGGAATCAGTAAATAAATTTTATTTTATCGAAATAATATTGCATAAAAAGAAACGCACTTGGTTTTTCTGTCAATTTATCAAGTTGTTATTGTCAATAAAAATAAATAGTCAGCCATTTTTATTTCCAGATGATTTTATTCAGCTTTACGCGGTCATGTATAAAAGCAACAGTCTGCATCACGCAAGTTATTAGTATTTTGCAATTGGTGTATTCCTTTTAACTTGTAGAACCGTTCTTCAGAACCGATCAAAACAGTTTTAAAAGGAACACTAAAAACTGTGGGATTTGCCCGTTGACATGACATTTATAAGATTTGACAGATTTGTTGTTCTTTGTTTGGTTTTTATTTTAGTCATCCGTGGTTTATATTAATTTTTTTGGGGTAATTAATTAACCACAATAAATTATTACAGATATTTTTCAAATATAACCAAGTATATTTACTATTTGCCCTTTGGCATATGTCATTAGTGTCAGAACACTTCGTGCACCTCCTTCGATGATGGTGCATGAGAGGCAAGGGGAGAGGTAATAGAACGGTTCTGCAGAACGATTCGATTATAAAAGGAATACTTACGGTGTTGTTCTGGTCGGTTCTAAAACATAAAAGGAATACACCAAATGAAATATGTATGTTTTAAGTATATTTTGTATATTTTACTTTTTAGTATTTATAGGGTTTTTAATTGCCTCAAGTTTGTTTTATCGTATTACAAACTACAAATTGAATCGGTCATTTGAGAAACAGCACATGTCATATTTTCGGTCATTTTGATATTATACTGTTTATTCCTTATTTAAGGGTAAATACATCGAATCATACAAAAACATCACTTGTCTGATAATGTTGCACGATTTTATTCTCCTATTAATATTTGATTTCGTTTAGTAACGACACAAGTCGGTGACATGTGCTCTTTCTCGAAGCATTATAAGTGGGTCATTTTTTGTTTTGTTGTTTGTTTTTGTAAAACATGGCGTCTATAAGTAGTGAAAGTGATAATTATTCGATAAATTTAGCACAGAATAAGGAAAAAAGAAAGTTATACAAGTGTGAAATAATAAGAAAGGCTGGAATATATTAATTATAAAGGAACTGTAGTATGTTGTAAAAATTGCAAAAACCAAAAATATTTTGATTTTAAAAGTTGGTGGCTGAAGTTCTATAAAAAAACATTTTGTCCATTGAATCTCTTGGTAGAGGTGTGCCAAGGGCCCAAAAATGTACATTTCAAATTTGGAACTTTACGCATTTTAGATATTCTTCAAATGAACCTGGAGTAGTTGAGGCGTTTAATTTTATGGTTGGTGTTACGAGCCATAAATTGAGACTTGCCACTTCCAACTTATTACAACTTGCTACCCCTGTTCAACAACCAGCTTATCCACAAGAATAGGTTCCTATAAATTCAAAAACTTGATGACATAAAGCGACTTTGTTTATTCATTCTAAAAGAACACCACGACTTCAATACAGAGATAATACTCGTAAATTGGCCAAGAACTGAAAATGAAAACCATTAGTTTTGTTTTTTTTTGTTATGTTTTTCCATGTATTATTCAATATAAATATAACCTTATTTGCTGAGTTTTCATGTTCCTTTTAGAAACATCACATGTCGCGTATTTTCAAATACCCATATTTTTTACTTATTTTTCTTTAAGGTTTAAACATTATCGTATTTTGCCAGTAATCGGGCAGGTTTTTAATGCTAATTATTTAAAAATAATTTTGTCAGCTATCCAATTAGATTTTCAGTTTTTTTCATTTTCTGTAAAATGGTTTAAAAGTGACATGTGCTGTTTCTCAAATGACCGATTCAATTATTTTAATGCAATCAATTAGAGGTTATAAGAGGGTAGTATGTCGATGTTGCAGAAATACCGTTTTATTTTTATTTTTAAGGGTACCTAATTAAGACGTAGAAATGTCTTTATCAAAAGAAAGTTTGTATTAAGTTGATTTTGTATATTTTAATTAGTTTGTGTTTTTGTGTTATAAATAGAAGAATTCTTTTTGTTTAATTTTTTTCTATTTCCAAAGAAAATTTAAACAATAAAAGTTTTTTAAATATTTTCGCATTTTTTGTACTCTACGCTCAAATCCCTGAACTATGTTATTGTTAGAACAATATACAGGCTGTTCTCTTAAGGAGATTTTTTTGTCGAAGCTTGCATACAGTAAGAGATAATAAAAATTGATTAAAAAACTACAGAGTTAATCCGATATATATATATGTTACCGGACAAACCCGATTTTAGGAAAAACTAGTTTTTCCTAGGCTAAACCAGTTTATCCGAAGAGCGTTAGGATATAGTAGTTTATCCTAGCCTAAACTAGTTTTTCCTGAAATAAGTTAATTATGATTAGGAAAACTGATTTATCCTACTCTAAACCATTTCGACCCGCGATTTAACTAGTCTGGACTCGTCTGAACTTTGGTTTGGGTCGCCGACGCCGATCACAAGGATCAGTGTTACCACACCTAGTACATTTGTACTAGATCTAGTACTTTTTAATAGAATCTAGTGGTCTAGTACGTACTGATGAAAATCTAGTACGTTTTTTAAAATTCAGTGGCGCATTTACCAAAAGGCTTAGTAGGCTGAAGTCTATGGCGGCGTTTTTAGGGGGATGGCAGAGGTAGTTTAGGGGGCGGCAGAGGTAGTTTAGGGGGCGGTAAAATACAATCGGGACTTAATAAATAATTTTGTGGATGACTTTCAATTTAATGTAGTACGTAGAATTGAAAGAAAACAAGGTGAAGACCTTTTTTTTGCTCTTCAAAATTATTTTTATCGGAAAAACAGCTAAACAAAGGGGCGGCAAAAAACAGCCTACGGGCGGCAAATTTGTAAATGCGCCTCTGTTAAAATTATATTCCTATTTTTACAATATTACACACATACATACAGTGTGTCCCAGGATAGGTGTTACAAGAGGACAAATGGACCAAAAGTTTCTGAATTTTAAAACTATTTTTTAGCATTAGCTTATTTGTCACATTTAGTGCATTCTAGTACTTTTTTTCTGGAATCTAGTACTTTTATAAAAATCATTGTGGCAACCCTGACAAGGATTTAGTTTGAATGCGTAGGTTGACTGTTCTGGAGCGTTCGTCTTATTGCAAAATCGTTGCGTATTGTGCGTGTTGTCTAAAACATTTTGTGACTGTTTATGTATTAAAAGTCCGCAGTTTATTTCTGTATCTCATTACCATGGATAAGGCTTCATCAAGTGGGCACGTAGGTCAAAAAGAGTGGAGGCAGAGATTCTTGGTAGAGGTTTTAAGATCTGAGGACGAAAAATCAACTCATTTTAATGTTTTGACAAAATAAAAGTATTTGGAACTTATCCAACAAGTGGAAGAGGCTAAAAAACGGAAAAGAAATCACCTTTGCAACAAAGAAGACTGAAAAGATTTGATGTGGTGGAAATCGGAGGTGTAAAGAAAGTTACCGCACGAAATGAAGGAAATACAAATAATATAAAGTATTATCTCACCGCTGATGAGTTATATGACATTATTGATGCAGCTCACATAGCAGTGGGACATGGTGGTCGTGACAGAATGTTAGCTGAAACTTCTAAAAAGTTTGCGAATATCACAAAAGAAATGATATGTCTGTTTTTATCTATGTGCATGGTCTGTCAACAAAAAAACGAAAAAAAAGAAAGGATTAGTCTCCAAACCGATTTTGCACACCGAAATGAACAGCCGGTGCCAAGTCGACCTTATTGACTTCCAGACACAACCAGATGGAAAGTTTAAATTTATACTGATGTATCAGGACCACCTAACAAAATTTGTCCCGCTTCGTCCATTGGAAACTAAGAGAGCGGAGGAGGTAGCCTACCATTTAAATGATATATTTTTAACTTTCGGGGCCCCATGCATTTTACAATCTGACAATGGTCGGGAATTTGTGAATCGTATTATTTTAGAAGTGACAAGCTTATGGCCAGAGCTCAAAATCGTGCATGGAAAACCACGACATAGTCAAAGTCAGGGATCAGTCGAAAGAGCAAACCAAGATATTGAAAACATGCTGAGTGCTTGGATGAATGACGGCCAAACAACTAAATGGTCAGAAGGACTAAGGAACATACAGTTTATGAAAAATCGGGCATTTCACTCTGGAATTAAACAATCACCTTATAAGGCCATGTTTGGTGCGAAACCCAAGGTTGGGCTCTCTACTAGTTCATTGCCTTCGGAACTGCTAAAGGACATTGAAGTAGAAGACGATCTTCGAAGACTGATTGACGGGAAAAACATAGATGGACAGAAAAATAAAGACATTGATGGATACGAAGATACGGATGAAGGCAAAGATAAGAATGAAGATGAAGATAGAAATGGCGACGATGACATGGATGAAACCTTACAAAATATTTTAGAAGCACGATCAAAGGCTGCGCAGAGCCTTGAAAAACAAGCCAAAAGATGAAAGCAACCTCTCACAAGTCGCATCCACCAGCGAGAGTTGGAGATAACATTGTCATACCTACTCCTGATGTAGACAGGGCTAAAGGAGATCTTCGGAACGTTATTGGAGTTGTGCTTGAAGCATCTGAAGACGGATTTTATAAGATTGGGACCAAGCATGGTATCCTACAAAAATTATATTGCAGGTAATTTTTTATTTTGTTACGGTTTTTATTTGATTTAAATTGAATATTTTCATTTCAGAAATGAATTTGATATCTGCACACAAAAGTTTTTATTGGAAGAAGAAGTAAACAAAAACAATGAACTTTCGTTAAGAACCGCAGCGATCAAACATTCTGTTGGAACAGGCCAAGGTTTCTTTAAGTGTAGTTGCACTAAGAAGTGTACGTCGAATCGATGTCTTTGCAAGAAAAATAATGTTCTCTGCAACTCGAAATGCCATAATAGTTTGACATGTAATAACAAATAAATAATAAAAATTACTAAACATGTTTGTATGTAATAATATTTTCTTTAAATACTAGTAAAAACGTTACTTTTATCAAAAGACTGTATGTAGACTAGGATAAATCAGTTTCGCCTAATCACTACTAGGATAAACTAGTTCATCCTATCGCTCTTCGGATATACTGATTCGGCCTAGGAAAAACTAGTTTATCCTAAAATCGGGTTTGTCCGGTAACATATATATAATTTATTTATTTTATATAAGTAAAAATTAATACGTTAACGGTGGTGTAAATTAATAACTTGACACCCTTAAAGATTATTTCATTTATTTACCAATACAAGAGGTATCCCATTCACTATAATAAACTTACCCTTCTGTTCAGCCGCAAACTCATCATGGTAAATATGGTAAGCTCTGGCATGGGCAAGAAGTTGAACTCTTGCACATTGATAGATTCCATCACCAATAAGTTTTAGACCAGGAGCATTTGCCTGTTAAAAGACAATAAAGGTTTAATATTGCATGGGATCAGCTCCAAATTAACCCTATAAGCAAATTAAGCAATTGCTTGAGGCATCACGTAATGGGGGGCACCAGTGAAAAAAAAAATTTGGGACTCAAAGAATAAGGTTTTATAATCACAAAGTCTTAATCAGGTACTGCATGGGATGTTTTTAAACTAACACTATAAGACAATAGCTACCAACTTACCCCAGTTCCATATCCTAGTGTACAAGTGGTCTTGGGTTCGTTAACTGTTGCCCATAATTTGACGTAGGGTCCCAGGTTCTTGAAGACTACGCGGGCGTACTCTCCGAAGTAGTCAGCAGTTGAATCCTTCAACCATCCTCCCAACTCTTCGAGAGGTTGAGGTATATCCCAATGGTAGAGGGTTACAAGAGGAGTAATACCAGCTTCCAACAAAGCCTAGAAATTTAATTTCTAAGTATTGGAAATCCAATATATTGTTTATTTTAAGGTATGCTTAATTAATGAGTAAGTGAACGTTTTCGGTAAAAAAAAACTTAATACTTTTAAGACCCTACCAATTAAAATATTTTTTAAAATAAAAAAAAACATTTTTTAATTTAGGAGGTCCGGGAAGCCCTGCCAAACCAAACGAATTTGAATATTGTGAAGTATTATTAACATATAGGTTTTTATTAAAAACGACTTTAGTTGCTTAAATCTATTGTTTTTAATATGGTTTCCCCAATTTTTGGATAAGTAAATGTTTTTGTTAAAAAACTTTACGTTTATAAGGCCCTACCAATAGGTGGAGATGCCCTAAAGGTTGGATAGGGCCGCCCACCTAGGGTGGACAAGGTTGCCCACCAATTAGGATATTTTTACTTTAAAATAAAATATTTCCAAATAAATTAAACCACATAACTTATTATCTAATGTTTTTTATAAGTCTCAGACATGCAGACTGTTCTAAAAATAATAAATTTTTAAGACTCAATAATAAAACTTAACATTAAAAAAATATATATATTTTTATCATATTTTTTATAAACATAGAGAAAAAATACATTGTTGTTATTTCTAAATAATTTTTTAATATCAACACAGCTAAAATATATGGTTTGGTACCACAACCTTGGAGGAATTTTCTCTGGGCGGTCTTACCCGATAACAAATACATAAATCTGCATTCAAAACGTTTTTTGACGCCTAAAAGAATTAAAAGTGGAGCGCAAATCCGCTAAATTAGCATGTTAGCTTTATTGTTTGTATTGCCTTTGTAGACTTCTAAAAAGCCTTTGACACTGTTAAGCTGGACGCAGTCTTAAAATCGTTACAAGAATGTCGTATCGTGTGGACTATCGTTACACCAAGCTAATATACAACATCTATAAAAATGCAACCATGATGGTAAAACTGCACGAGAACACCAACCCCATAAAAGTCGGTAGAGGGGTGCGACAAGGAACAGTGGTCACGGATGTTGTCTATCAGGTGGCTAAGCTTAAATGGAACTGGGCGGGACATGTGGCCCGCATGACAAATGGAAGATGGACGAGGAGGTAGATAGAGTGGAGACCAAGATCTGACAAGAGAAGTAGTTGAAGACCTTCGACGCGATGGATGGATGATATAAGAAAAATGACCACAAACTGGATGCAGAGTGCTCTAGACCGAGGACGGTAGGAAGAAATAGGGGAGGCCTATATCCAGCCGTGGATGCAAAGGGCTGATTAATGATGATGATGTTTATATGAAGTAATAGATGTCGAATCAATTAGAGGTTGCGTTAAAAAATTATGACGGTAAACGGCGATATCCGATAGGCGGGGCTTTCCGGACCTTCCCTACAAATGAGGGCTGTTCTTCTTTTGTTCTTAAGGCTAAAAATAATATTGATAGTTGATATTTTACAAATCACTGATATTTTTAACAGATGTAAAACAATAAGAAATAATATAATTGACATAAAAAAATTTTGGTAGTAGTTAATGGACAATATGACAAGTTTTAGTGCTATAACAATAAGTAAGTATGTTTTGTGTAAGAAGGGGACCTTTTTTTTTTGTTTTGCTCGTCAACTTTTTTGGCCCATTTTTAATTTTCCCACAATTTTGACACATACTTCTTTCATTGCATTTTATCTACGCCAGTGGTGGACTCCACATATTTTAGAGATAAGGGTGACGTATAAACTTTAGGACTTCTTCAAAAGAAATATATTGGCTAATTCTTTATAGCACAAGCCATAAAATTATTAATTTATACTGGTTAACGCTCCTATAGATCACCTGTCGGCTAAAGGATTCATCAATTAACTTACCTTAGTAAATTCAACATAGAAGTCAATACCAGCCTGATTAATATTTTTGGTATTGACACCATCAGGGATAATTCTAGTCCAAGCAACTGAGTATCTGTACAATTTAACATTAAGTTGTTTTAAAAGTTCGATATCTTCTCTCCACTTGTGATAAGAGTCACAAGCAACATCACCGTTTGATCGGTCTACAATTCTAGCTAAAAAGTTATTTCTATATTATACACAAGTTTAAAAGTACCCAAATCTTACATACAGCGTATCTTAAAAGTTCTTACGAAATGGGAAACATTTTATTTATTAATTTTACGAAAAAAGTGCTCATAAAAAGTTCTGCTTCATGAGAAACTACATTTTATATATATATATATATATATATATATATATATATATATATATATATATATATATATATATATATATATATATATATATATATATATATATATATACATATATATATATATCTGTTTATTGGTTGTACAGGGTGGCTTAAAAAGACATGTTTAAAAATTAATATTATTTATTTACGGAATAAAATTTTAAAAAGTTATTCTTTATGTTATTCTATAAAGAAAAGTTTTTATAAACATATGGCAGGAGTTGCTTCGTTTCTGAGATACAACGCGTTAAAGTTTTATTTTTTTTTTGAAGTCAGTATTTTAAAAATATCCTAAATACTCCCTAACCGATGTGGTTAAAATTTGGTACATTGGTTTGATGTCCTAAAGCGCTTATAAAGCTCAAGCTAGATTGAGTTTATTAGGTCCAGTAGCGTCTCATTGGGCACCACAGCCAATGTTATTGAAAGAAAAATATACGAAACTGATTTTTTCTGTAGCTTTTATATTTTTTTCTATGAAACGATTTAAAAAACATCTTTTTAGTGTTTTGTATCTGGCTTCGTATTTAAAATATTTTACCATACCAACATTAAAAAAAAATTAACGCCTTGCATTCTAGAAACGAAGCAACTCTAGACTATTTAAGTATGTTTATAGATTTTTTTTTCATAAAATAATACAAAAAATTATTCTTTAAAGCTTCGTACCGTAGTTGGGAAATACTCTGTTACCTAAATTAATTTAAAAACAAGACTTTTAAGCCACCCTGTACATACACCATATAAATATTTTGGTGAAAATGTATTTTCTCCATAAGCAGGCACTTCGTAAAGTTAATAATTAAAAAGTTTTCCTTTTGTTAAGAACTTTCGAAGATTCGCTGTATAGTGAGATAAGTTTTGGTGAGTAAATAATTTATAACCTTTTAAATTTTTTTTATCTTTGAACAAACCACGAAGGCTAAAAGCCTAAATACTAACGTACCGTGGGTGTCTTAAGCGAGGTAAGAGGGAGTGTGTTGACACGGGACCTAAATACTTGAAGATTTGGGGGAAGGAAAGACCTCCGCGGGCAGCAGGTTCCACAACTTAGAAACTCTAGGGATAAAAGAACGAACAAAGTGGGAACTTCGGAGCCTGTCCAGTTGGACCGTATAAGGATGCATACGCGCGGAACCACGAGTTTCTCTGTTGGGAACCGTAAGTGGAGGAACTATTCTGGACAATTCTTCAGAGCAGAAGCCATGGAAGTACCTATAAAAAAGCGAAAAATCCCCCACAGCCCGACGATGTGCAAGAGAGGGAAGCCTTTCTGTAAGTGAAGGATCATTAATGAGACGAATAGCTCTTCTTTGAATAGAATCAAGAATGCTTAGGGTTGTGGGGGACGCCATGCCCCAGATATGAGAACAATATTCCAAGGGAGGTTGGATTTGGGACACATATAAAGTGTATAAATTAGAAGGGGAAAAATAATTTTTGGCTCGAAAGAGAAATCCAAGCATTTTTGAAGCTGCCGTGGCTATAGATACAATGTGTTTATGTCAGTTAAGGTTACTTTCAAATGTGACGCCCACAAGATTGAAGGTGTCTTTGCTCTGTAAAACTTGGCCGATCATAAGTAGAGGATGAGTATTTGATGACTCTTTTCGCGAGAAGAAACATGATTGTGTTTTGGATGCATTAAAATGGACAAGCTTTTTAGCGCCCCAATCCAATATTAAATTAAGATCCTGCGAAAGAGATATCTGCATCGCTCTGCGTTTGTTTTCCAAGTCGGGTTTAGTAATGGATTTAAGAACCTGAAAACTGGAAAGAAGGGTACTATCGTCGGCGAAACTATGAATGGAATTAGTTGTGGTCGAGAGAAGGTCGTTGATGTGAAGAAGAAACAATGTTGGTGCCAGAACTAAGCCCTGAGTGACTCCAGCATTTACTTGGTGAAAACTTGAAGAATGGCCGTCCACAATAACTGATATACGACGATCAGATAGATATCTAGAGAGCTAAGTACAGAGTTTGGTTGAAAGATCATAGGAGGGAAATTTATTAAGAAGTGCGGCATGCCAGACCTGGTCAAAAGCTTTGGATATATCAAGAGCAACGATCTGGGACTCACCTAGAAACTCAAGATACTTATTCCAGCAGTGTGATACGAAGGAAAGAAGATCTGCTGTAGATCTTTTGTGGCGAAACCCATACTGCCTGTCATGCAAAATTTTGTGTTTTTCTAAGTACTTGAGAATTTGTGAATTAATTAGTTTTTCCATTACTTCATCAAAAAAAAATCAAATAAAATCTATTTAGTTCCATTTTCTTTTCTGTACTACTGGTTTGGAGACTTAAAATTTTTTAAAGGAAATAGGTTGGATTCTCCCAAATCATCAACTTTGTATGATGATAAGATACTTACTTTGATCTTCATGAGTAAAATGATCCCAGTTGCTCTCTCCTTTTCCATCTTCATTCCATCCTCCTTCAACTTGGTATGCAGCAGTGGCGGTTCCCCACAAAAAGAGGAGGGGAACTTTTTGTTGTTAATGTTGGAAGCACGTGGAACATTGGCTCCCAACGATCTGAAATTTTTTAAAGTTAAATTGGGAACAAAGCGGTAAAAAAGGAACGAATATTTAAAAAAAAATTTTTAAATAATTATTGGGGTGTCCAGTAACTCAACCGACAAACTTTAAGGGGTGATTCTACAATAAAAATTAGAAAAAAATCTTTTAATAAATGTATAAACTACAGAGTGTTAAATTTTTAAAGATATTCCTTTTTTTATAATACCTTCTATACCCATTCGGATATTTTTAAAGAAATTGAAAGTCACACTTTTTGCACTAAAAGGCATTTTTGGCATATAAGAAAAAAATATCAGTGTCGTCCATAAGGGGTTTAAGATAAATATTTTTGAGAAAAAATTGGTACGTCACTATTTTTTTTTATTTTTTTTTTAAATCCACATTTGGTTAAGAACAAATTAAATTTCTTTACTTTTTTTGTTTGATGTTTAGGGTTATTTTTTTAAACCTAATAAGACACTTAGACGCACTAATAGACATCAGAGTGGCTTTCCAGTGACGCAAATAGAGCGCTCTCGAGTAGCTCAGGAGGATTTCGTTCTACTTTATGGCGTTCCAGTGACGGAAAGTGTTATGCACCTGACACAAGAATAAATATATTAACCAGAAGGATATCTCTTTTACCTTGAGCGGAGCAGGCTGTGACCTTCGAGGGCTACTAAACCGAAATTCTAAACCGAAATTGCCAGTGCAGTAGTGAAAGGCGAAGCAACGACTCGGTAACGGTCAATGTATTTTATATAGTTTATTGCGATACGTTTTATTTTTCTGGACTATAATATTCTGTTTAGTGATTTTTCTGTGAATTGTGTAATTAATTACCTATCATGGAAGAAGAAAGAAAAAAGTAGGCCTTGTTTGCAGTTTTAAAAATTGTAAAAACAAATCCTACGATGATGGTGCGAACAAATTTTACAGATTTCCTCAAGACGTTGAAGTATTGTAATACAAAAAAATTAATTCAAAAGTTTGAAAATATCTGCAAAAATACTAGTTTTTACATCCTTGTGAAAATTTTCCAATTAATTATTTAATTAAATTATTTGGTAGAGTTAGATTATTCCATACACTCAAATGTATAAACAAGAATTTCAAAAATGTTAAAAATAGAAAAATTGTTATATGGAAAAATAAATAGACACTTGTGTAAATTATACAATACATATTTTAAAAAACTGAAGCGTATCCAGAGTAAATATTATGATAGAAATGTCAATTGCCCAACGATTTTATTATTTGTCTGATCAATACCCCAGATTGATGAGAAGATTGGTGCGATCTGGTAGCTAGGACTTACCGAATTATTTTTTAGCTTTTAGTACAATAAAACCGTTTAACGTAAAAAGTTTTTGTACATAATTTATTTTCAAGTTTTTAGTTTTGTTGTTAGTTGATACTTCTCATTCTATTGAGTTCGCCTTACTATAACTAACCAGAACTAACCAACGATTCTATATTGAAGTAGTTGTGGAAAATATGTAATTCGCCATTTTGCAGCAGCGTCCATCTTGAATTTTATTTTTTTATAGTGAGCTCTATTCTACCAACCAAGCCCTTTCATTTGATACCCATATTGAGGTAGTTGTGAGAAAAATATATAATCCGCCATTTTGTGGCGGCGGCCATTTTGGATTTTAATTTTTTTATAGTGGGTTCTATTCTACCAATCAAGCCCTTCCATTTGATACCCATATTGAGGTATTTGTGAAAAAAAATGTAATCCGCCATTTTGTGGCGGCGGCCATCTTGATTTTTTTTTATAGTGAGCTCTATTCTACCAACCAAACCCTTTCATTTGATACCCATATTGAGGTAGTTGTGAGAAAAAATATGTAATCCGCCGTTTTGTGGCGGCGGCCATTTTGGATTTTAATTTTTTTATAGTGGGTTTTATTCTACCATTCAAGCCCTTCCATTTGATACCCATATTGAGGTATTTGTGAAAAAAATATATAATCCGCCATTTTGTGGCGGCGGCCATCTTGGATTTTATTTTTTTCATAGTGGGTTCTATTCTACCAATAAAGCCCTTTAATTTGATACCCATATTGAGGTTGTAGTAAAGTAATATGTAATCTGCCATTTTGTATCGGCGGCCATGTTGGATTTACAATCATAAAGAATATGTTATATTGTATTGTCATCAAGACTAAGCAAGTGTACCAAATTTCAGATCGATCGGTCGTCAGGAAGGGGGTCAAATTTCAATTACTAGATTTGACCCAAAAAATAATTCCAAATAAATAACAAACAGGTCAAGTAAAACCGTTTAAAAATAGTTTTTTACATCCTTGTGAACAATTTCCAATTAGTTATTTAATTAAATGGTTTGTTACAGTTAGACTATTCCATACCCTCAAATGGATAAATAGAAACTTCAAAAATATGAAAAATAAAAAATTGTCATATGCGAAAATAAATAGACACATTTCATAATAATTATTAATATATCTCAATACGACATATTATTAAAGCATCTGTTTTATTTAATTGCATAGATGTTATAAAATGCATTACATAAAATATTAAAATATATTTTTAAGAGATAGGCGCCTAAACATGTTAATTTCTTAGGTACGCTCATGAAACGCCTGCAAAATATGCAGTTCGAGGTCATGAGACGCGCTAGGAAACATCAAAGAAGCCGCCTTCGAGATATCCTTCTGGTTAATATATTTATTCTTGTGCACCTGAGCTACTCCGTTTTTCTTTTCCCTTGCCCCTCATGCACCAACCCCTCTTTTGTTTTTGTGCTTCAAACGTGTTTTTTATGTTTAAGGACGGATTTTTTAAAATTATTTATTTAAAATGGAATTAGATATTAAAAAGAGATTATTATTTTAAAGCCAAGAACGGTTAAAAACAACGAAATATTAAAATTTCGTAAAGTATCTCTCTTTCCTTGTCTAAGGATGCGTTCCAGTGACAAACTTTTAGAGCAGTTCAAGAGCTTGAAGCCCTGGAGCGTGAAGCACAAAAAATTTCGTCACTGGAAAGCAACCCAGGTTTTCAAAACATCCTTAGAAGACTATAATTATTATATTCCATTTAAAATCTTAAAATAGATTTAAAATAAGAAATTTTAACAAACTTACCCCACAATTACACAAGACAAAAAAATAACCGAAAATACCCTCATTTTAAAAATCTATAGATGAATTTATCATCGAATAATGAAGGTAGCCAAAGTTTTCAATATTTATTTATTTTATACTTATTTAGTGTAATCTAAGTGTTTGGTTTTGGAACAATAATCATCTATAATACAGGGTGACATAAGTTCCCTTTAAAGATTTATTTTCTAAAATTATGTGGTACATGGAAAAAACATAAATAATTAGTATACAAGTTTTATTTTTTTACAATTAAGGTAAGGTAATTAAGTGCAAACGTATTAAATTGCTTTGTAAAAAAATGAAATGTGTCTATTTTTTTCTTCAGATCTTAAAAGCTATTTTTGTAGATAATTAAACTCTGTACAAAAATAATCTATATGATTTTTCACGGAAGCTAATGGTTCAAGGAATATTCGAGGTTAAAGTTCAATTTATCGCAAACTTTAATATTTTTGATGCATTACATTAAAAATTTAATGGTCTTATTGAAATAAATTATTTAAAAAATGTCAGTTTATATTAAATTTGGTTGTTTAGAGGCTAATTGTTGGTAAGTTCTTGGAAAAATTTGATTAAAAATTAGATTTAACGGACGATTTTTAAGAAAAAGACATTTCAACTTGGTATCATGATGATAGTTATATGGAATATGATGAATTTTTTAAACGTTAAAAGTAACGAATGACGTATCTAAAAGAGAATTTGCCCTAATTGGGAAATATACCAATTACCTTACTAATGATAAAGAGCCACTACAGTATTTGTTAGATGTAGTTCAAGAATATATTGTTTTTCTATAATAACTTTTTGACCCATTAAGATATTTTTAAAAAAATTGGGAGACGCACCCTTTGCACCAGAAGACATTTTTTGGCCAACGAGAAAAAAAATTACCAGTTTTGTCCATGAGAAGTTAAGGGTAAATAATATTTGAGAAAAAATGGTATGCCACTGCATTTTATAAAAATAAAAATCTTTTTTAAATCCTCGTTTAGTTTAGAACAAATTTGATCTCCTAACTTTTTTCTTTGATGCACGTTTTTTCCCAAAATAAATAGAATCCATTTTTTTGGCATGGTTAAATTCCTATCTAATTAAAGAATAAATAGCAAAGGTTAATCTATCGGTACATAAAAAAAATTTTTTGATGTGCACAGGACCCGACCTATCTACGGGTATTTTTTCGACCCTTTAAATCGGAATTTTAAGTCAGTTTAGGCCGTGCGGGTCCCAATTTCAAGTAAATTGCAAAAAACCTAAAAAATGTTGCAAATTTTCTTTATTTCTTACCGTTTTTTGCAATTTATTCAAAATTGGAGGCTGTACGGCCTAAACTGATTTAAAATTCGGATTCATAAAAAAACTTTTTAGCCTTTTTTTTACTCTTTAAATCTTTAGTTCTCTTTTTTTATTTTACAAAATGACTTTTAGTCCTAAACGGATTTTTGTTATTTTTTTATGCTCACTCTGTAATAATTGTTCATATTGACTTATTATTAAATATTGACGTGTTTTGGTGTTATTAGTTGTTAATAAAGAAATCTATACACCTTTTTATTTAATTTAAACAATATAAGTGGGATGGATTACTACTTTTAGATTATAAGTGTTTTGTTTTTATTTTGTGTATTAATTTGATTAATCACTCTTTATGTAATCTCGATAATAGTATTTAAGATAATAAAACCTTTAAAAAAGTAACCTTTTAATAAAGAAAAGAAGGTTTACTTTTTTATAAAAACACTTTTATTATTAGATTTATAATATTCACAAAAATCGTTCTACCTTTCCAATAAACTGAATGTTGTTATGACGTCAATACACCACACGGTATCTGAATTTTACCAAATTCGGAAGATACTGACAGACGAATTAGCTGGTTGTCATTTTGTTGCAGTCTCCTGGATTTTTTTAATTTTCTAAAATTCTGCTATGAAATTATAATTAGCTAAATCGCCATAATCAGCCAAATTTTTTTTTCGAGGCATTAAAGCTGCCGTTTTGGTAAAATACTGCCTAACATGGAGTAATTTACGTAGGTAGGTACCTGTCTTACCTAAGTGACGCCATAGCTACCCTCGCTCGGCTTGGTGAAGCCCTATCTTATGTAAAGTAAGTATAGGAGAGACATAAAGCAAAATATAAGCTTTGATAAAATATTGATGGTGTGCCCAAGGTTAATTTATATTTATAAGGTTGCGACATATCCTCAACTTTTAGGCGGTTCGAGGTCGGGGACGCAAGGAAGGGCACTTCTCGGAAAAAGTTGGCAAGACTGGGTCAAAATCAAAGTTGAATATCAATCCAGTTGCGTCTAGAATTTGCGCATTTCATTTTGCATTGTTTTGGAAGTGATATTTGTTGAAAGATGTAATTCCAAATGTTTTTATTTAAAGTAAAAGAATTTATAACTTAATAACAATTAAAAACTGTTGTGTAAACGGTTGTTCTACTAATACAATAAACTGTATATCTCTGGCACTGATCAACATGGCCGAAAAATGGGAGATGTGACGTCATAACACGTCAAAGCAATATGGCCGAATGTCGCGACCTTATATAGACCGACTTTGGGTGTGCCATCCTCTGGCTTTTAGACTATTATCTAAGGATGCATATTCTTAAAGATTAACATCTGATTTTCCATTTATATAGCATAAACCTATCCTAACAGGAAGTGATTTTTTTAATAATCATATCTCATGAACGGATGCAATAAATAAACTTTAACAGGTATTTCTTTTTAAGGTAAATAATGTGTGAAAATAAAAAATTTTCTCTTAAATTAAAATACAGACTTTCTCAAAAAAGTTATTTTGTTTTAAATGCCAACAAGATACCGCAGGCGGAGCCCTGAATATAACAATACATACAATTGAAATGGGAGCAGATTTTAAATCTTTACTCCCCAAAACACCTTCTTTCTGAATGTTGGGAAAATACATCTGTCATTAAAATTAATTAAGAACACCCTGTATCGTGCCCAAACTCATCCACTTTTGGACTAAGACTAAGGTGTGTGGGATGTGTGTCGGAGTATAGACGACAATTTTTCGTCAACTTAAAGACGTCATTAACGGAAAGTCTTTTGTCTGTGACTTAGAGAGGTAATTTTAACGTCATTTTGTCGTCATCTTATGACGTCTTTGTTGACCAAATATGACTTAAAAGAGAGGTCAATAAGACGTCAGCTTGCTGCTGGGGAACATGTAATTAATAAATTTTTATTGTAAGAACTAATAATAGGTAAGTTAGCTATTTTGTTTATTTTAAATATGTATTTACTTAATTACCCTAAAAACTAACCATATTGCTATTTTTTTAGTGCAGGTAAGTAAATATGTGTCTAAAATATACTAAATAGCTGGCCTACATGTCAGTAAGGTAATTAATTACATGTAACTATATTATTTTTCTTTCTGACAGTGACAAAATTATTAAAAAATAATTAGGACCAAAATATTGAGACATCTTGTATATTACCTAGTACTGTCCATAAAAGTACTGTGTTCGAATAAACATTTTTTATTTTAGGTTCATTTTTGTGTCTTGTACAGGGGTGCAGTTATTTCGTGTATAAGTAGACTTGGGACACCCTGTATATGCTTTAGAAAAAGTATTTTGATAATACCTGCTCAAGTATGCATTTAACAATTTCTGTATATAATCTTATTTTATGTTTTTAAGGTATGCGCAGTACTAAAGGACCTCTAACTATTTTTTGTTATACTAATTATGAAACATTTGCAAAAAACCATGTTATTATTGATATGAGATAATGTAAACGTGCTAATTACACTGCAAGTATTACCTACTAAGCACGTAGACTTAAAAACAAAGTTAATAGAGTCTAAGAACCTGCTAGCAGCAGACCTTCATTATTTTTTAAAAGTTGAAATTTGTCAGCGCCATAGGCGTAACGAGCCATTGAACCTGGAGGGGGCCTAGGGGGACCTGGCAATACCCTGGGACGGGGCCTGGACGCCACTAAAACGTTATTTGTACACATATACCATATAAGTACATTTTTTCTGGGGGGGCGTGCTCCCAACATAGAACATAGGTAGAAGCGACGGGAGACTATGAAGTTTTACTCATAGTGGCTTTGGCAGGTACCATGTACAAGGTTAGTAAATTAAAACTTAACTTTTGTAATTTTGTAAAAGCTCCATTTTAAAGTTTAGTAGTAGTGGATAAAAAGAGTATTTAAGAGAATATTCTTTTTAAGAAATATTTTTGTCTGTAAAGAGTAAGCGAAAAAGTTGTTAGTTATATAAAGGTATATAGGTTAGTAACGTAACAACAAAGCACACAGTGCGTTGAGAGATAGAGATTTTAAGACAAAAATTGTATTAGTCTTTTGCTCTAAAATAGTTCTGTTATTAATAATCGAGCAGGGTACTTTAAACTACTAAAACTACTACTTAAAAACTACTTAAACTTTAAACCCTTTGGCAGACAAGCATTTTGGGGGACTCAAGGGTCCGAAGAAGTCCAATACTTCTGGTATTTAACAAGATATAACAAAAAGTTCTATACGGAATCAGCTAAATAAAGACGTTCATAGGCAATATGTGGGAAACAGACAGTCTAATGCAAATTCCGGCATGTAAACATTTCGGATTAGGTGACAAATAGCGTTTGTTTTGTTATTGCATTACCTAGTGACCGATATACCTTTAAAAAAGCAGATACAATATAAGATTTATAGGATTTCCAACTAGGCGTGTCCTAAAAATATTTCGATGTAGGTATACACAGTGTACCAAAAAAAAAGTTATTGATGTGAGATACATTAAAATATTTTTAGGACATGCCTATTTAGAAACTCTGGTTAGTCTTGATTTTGAATCTTCGTTATATTTTATTTTTACTTCGGTAGAGTTTAAAACATAGCTTGTTATTTCTCATTTTATCTAATAAAATTGCTGTCCAATGACGTAATAAAATTTTAAAACATCAATTTTTTTATTAATGCTTACACGTGGTGTTTTACTTACTTTTTCATTTTTATTTGGAATTTCACAAATTACCGCATCACTTAAACTGTCGTTTATTTCTGGCCACTCTTCTAAATTAAGATTTAAATAATTTTAATAATTAAATGTAATTCTATTTAAATGCACATAATAAAGTATTTTTGTCATATTTATCTTGTTAAATAACAAAAATATTGAAATTTATTGGATTATGGGGCCACACACAAATATTTGTGTGCCGAGGGGTTGGAACTGTCAAAACTATCTGGCGACTGAGAAAATATCTTCTAAAGTCCGTTTTACAGTCGGCAAGTTCTTTCTGCAATTTTGTTGCAGCAACTTTCTTTCAACAATAAACTTGCTGCAAGTTTATTGCAGATTTGTTTTACAGTGGCAATTCGCTTTTTAATATTGCAAAAATAGGGCAAGGTACCAACGTGCAAAAAGGTGAAAATAAAGTTAGACCCTAACCTAGCTATTGACCGGTATTTAGAATAGCTGTAAAAAATGAAAAAATCGAACGAAAAAGAGCCACCGCGGCTACAATTTGCCTCATTATTGCTGCCGTTACCCTTCTGGGGAATGAAAATTCAAGAAAAAAGCAAGAAGGTGTGGTATCACACAACTAGTAACTTTGGGTGGGGTTGGTACCACTAAAATAACCAAATTTTTCCCAGACTTGCAGTTGCAACTGCAAGAAAAATCGGTCCAACTGGTGCAAGTCGCAATAAAGTTACAGAATACGCTGTCAAAAATCAGCTGTTCGCGTACTGCGCATGCCTACCACAAGTTCTTGCAAGTTGCAGAAAGAACTTGCCGACTGTTAAACGGACTTTATAGGTACCCAAGCAGAGTTGGGTAGTATTAGAATACTCGGTATTCTAAATAGAATTCAGAATACATTTAGCTGGTTTTCGAATACTTTATTCGAATAGATCTATTTGTTTGGTATTCGGTATTCTGGATTGAATATCGTTTTTGAATATTCTGGTATTCGAATACTTAGATTTACATACCGGTATATAAATCCGGGTTTTCAAATAGCAGATTGCAGTATTCAAATCATTGTATTTAAATTCTGATTTTAAGAACTGTTTGATTAGTTTTATTTTAAACACGAGACAGGCCGCCTAAGGAACGAGATAGGATAACGTATCTGTATTTTATTTTTTTATGTTATTTTACATCAAAAACCTTTTAGAGGGGAAATATTAATTTGTATTTTTTAAACAGATAAAGCGGATTTTTACAATTACTTTTTTACTAACGCAGATATTTTTGGAAAATTTGGAATACGTTTTCTGTGCTTTAAATGACATATTTTAACATACAAAAAACTATTTTTGTCAGTGTCGTTCTTTAGGGATTTACTGCAAATATTTTTAAGAAGAAAAAACGCATGTTTTTCTTACAAAAAACATTAAAAAATCTAAAAGCAACAATATCCTCATTGAAAACAAAGACCTTTTTTGCTGTTAAAAATATTTTGGCCTTCAATATTTATGAATAGCCAATCCTGGTATTCATGAACACTGAGTACTCAAATACTTTTTTTCTTGGTATTCGAATTATTCAGTATTCAAATACTTTTTTTAACGGTATTCGTATTCAAATACCGAATTTCAGTATTTGACCCACCTCTGTACCCAAGTAACATAAAAATTCAGCTTTTACAAAATGACTATAATTAACCCCCTTAAAATTTACATGGGATTTCCTATGTTTCGTTCGGCCACGCACCACACGGTATGGTAGGTTCACATCTGCCATTTATTGCATGATAATAATATTTATGTCCGGTAGAAATTCTAGCTAATGTAAACGGTCAAACATTTATGTCTAATATAAATTTTTCATTGTTTACATTAGCCAGAATTCTATCTGACATAAATATCATGCAATAAATGTCAGATGTAAACCTACTATGCCCTATTTTTTGCAAGAGATAGCAATAAAAATGTCTCGGGGCGGTTAGAAGGATGTAAACCATAGGCGCACCAGTCTCTGTGCAAATAACAGGTAGAAATACACCGAATTGCGTTAAATAAGGATTATAAATTTTATATATATTTAAATATCTTTCCGTATGTGTGGTTACAAATTGTTAGAGTATTGTTCAAAGTATTACAGTATTGTAAAAATGGCTTCTCCGCCGAAACGCCCATGTTTCGGACATTTAACTGTAAACGAAAAGCAGATTGTTAAAAACGTATTCGATTATATTAGAAATGATCAAAGCTCTAATTTAGGTGTGGACGATTGTGTTCAAAAATGTGCGTTGATGACTGGGGTGGGAAAAGCGACAATTTACAGAATTTTGAAACAAGAAAAAGAGGGAGGTATAATTCCACCAAAAAAGCGACCGGGCAAAACAGAACTTTATAACAGACGACACAAAATAAACAATTCGACGAATTGTACATAGTTATTTTACCGAAAAAAATCCCTACTTTAGATGTCATGTTTCAAGCTGCAAAAAATCATCCACACGTGCCGGAAATAAGTAGAGTTAAACTTTGGAAAATCTTAAAAGTCTAAATTTTCAGTGGAAAAAATTCCAAAGAAAATCTTTATTAATAGAGAATGGAGAAATTGTCCATTGGAGGAGAGATTATTTGAGATAAATAAAAAAGCTCGTACTGAAGGAAAGACAATATATTATCTAGATGAGACTTGGATAAATGAAGGACATACCGTTAAAAAATATTGGCAAGATAGGAATATAACAACTGCTCGCCAGGCTTTTAATGAAGGACTTTCTACGGGTTTAAAACCTTCATCTGGAAAGGGGCGTAGACTAATTATTACTCATATTGGAAACGAGAATGGTTTTGTAGATGAAGGTCTTTTAATGTTTGAGTCCAAAAAAACAGGAGATTATCACGAAGATATGAATGCTGATGTATTTGAAGAATGGTTTTCGCAGATGATCGACTTAATACCAGAGGGTTCGATTATTGTAATGGATAATGCAAGTTACCACTCCAAAAAAGTAGATCGTGTTCCAAATTTAAGCTGGCTTAAAAATACATTCAATCCTGGTGGATGCAGCAAAATATTGAGCATCCTACAGATAGTGTTAAACTAGAGTTGTTGCAGCTAGTAAAAAGTGAAGTCGCCACAAATAAAGCTAAGTACACACGTTTTGTAATTAATGAAATAGCTAAGAAACAAAATATAACTGTATATCGGCTGCCACCTTATCACTGCGAACTAAACCCCATAGAACTTATATGGGCACAAGTGAAAGGTGAAGTAGCCAGAAATAATACTACGTTTAAACTAGTAGATATAAAAAAACTATTTCAAATTGCCATATCTAATGCTTCCCCAGAAAACTGGAAAAAATGTGTCGAACATGTATTAGAAGTAGAAAATAAAATGTGGTCTTTGGATATAATAGTAGATACAACTGTTGAACCTCTAATTATACAAGTAGACTCATATGACTCAAGTAGTGATAGTATGTCAGATATGGAAGAATGTGAATAACTAGATGTAGATTATGTAGCATATTTAATTAGGTATAGATTATATTTTAAATAATAATTTTTAGACTATGCATTTTTAATGTGTATTATTTTCTTAATAAAATGGTTATTATTAACTGTAATTATACCAACTGTACAATATTGATATACTATAAATTTTAAAATAAATTTTTTACACATATAAAAGAAACAAGATTTTCATTTTCCCTAAACTGTTTAAAAAGGGAAGTTCCCAAAAATAAACTCAAGCGCACCGCCCCTGTCAAGGTTTTTATCACATTATTCCCACGTAAATACGGGTAAACATCTGTTATTCCTTTGTATTTGACCCAAGAGGTTGACGAATATTAGAGCGGAGTCTGCCGGCCTAAAATTAGGATGCCTTATCGGTACATTACAGGTAGAATTGAAGTAAAATATTTATACTCGGACTAACACAGAAAGCGAATTGCCATAAAATTAAATGATTTATTTCTCTCGCTTGCAACGAAACAGGGTACAGAAGGAAAACTACTATGTGTTAAATAAAACTTATCCCTGTTAAAAAAAAATAATATAAAATAACAAAGCTCTAAAAAATACAAAGGTGTAAATTTACACTAAAAAAAAATCTTTGTAAAGGGTTATCAATATTTGTGCAGTAACAATTAATAATATTTGGAGATATGGAAAAACACTTATAAAATTATAAATAAATCCTTTAATATAATTCATATTAGTAGTACCAAACTTACAAAAAGCAATCATCTAAGGTAAGTGGTATGGATTAACTGATTATTTAAAATTAACAAATAAAACTAATATTGGCAGAAAATATTATTTTAGTACTGTACAAGCTTTGGTTTATATTGTGCATTTTTGGGTGAAAAAATGAGGGCTGTTTTACTCCTTGTCCTAGTATCTTCGTTTTCACTCAGGTAAGATTTTTTTATGATTCTCGACTAATGCAGAATAGGGAGCGTAGCTAGGCATAGGCGGTATAGGCGGACGCCTACAGCCTTGCGCTTGGGGTCCTCGCTACTAAGAGACCTGGGAGTTGAATGTATGAAATAGGATAAAATGTAAGACATAGACATTGTTATGTTAATATTTTGTACAGGATAAACAGTAGCAATCGTTATTTAAGTATAGAAAAAATGTAGTTTATTAATTTACTGGCATTGCCAACACTATTTAATGGCAAGGCATTGGCAAAAAGGTATCAAAAAGACACAAAAGTGGGCAATTGGCCGTTATTGGGTCACGTGTTGCAGATACTGTGATGGCATCCATCGTTAATAAGTTATTGGCAAAAAATGCGTTTAGGATAATGGCATTTATTATTAAATAAGTATTGCAAGCTTTATAAGTTGAATGTCCAAAAAGTTAAATAACATATTTAGAATTTTATAATCGAAGAAAATTAGAAAAAAGGCAGGAAAACTTTTTCATCAAAAAAATTACTTAATATAAATTTTTATTCAGTAACAATAAACCATAAAAAATTAAAGGTATGTAATAAAATTTAAAAAAGATGGTAAATCAAAAGAAAACACTTTAAAATAGTAAGTATTCAAGGGACACTTACACTCAATTTTCAGATCCAAAACATGGGAGAAATATTTTAAAGGAGTTAAATGTCAAAAAAAAAACTATTAAATAAATTATTAATAAAAAAATATTATATATTATTTTTTTATTAACACGTCTTAAAAAACTTTTAATAAGGCAACTTCCTAGTTTCATATAACTTTTTAGGTAACTACAAACTTAAAAGGTTTTAAACAAAATGTTTACAGCTCCTAACAGTCTACTTGAATAGCCACCACCAATTAATCACACAACACACACTTATTAGGTTATGAATACCCTTAATTATGTCTATTAAAAAACTCTTTTTTAAGAAACTAAAAAGCTAGAAAACCACGTAGAAAACAATTGCACAAAGCGATCAAACAAAAGCAATTTTTCTTCATCTGTCAAAATCGTCAAATCTTGTATTTTGGCTAAGCGGGAAATTTTGAATTTGTCACCTTCGGTAAAAATTAACCTAGCTAATTTTACCATCATTTTATTTTTATTCTCTCAAAAATACATAATAAACATTTTGTTTGACTTAATTTTGATTTGCATGATTTGTAACAATAAAATGTTATCAAAAGGCCATTTTCTTTAAATTATGTAAAAAAACATAAAATAACGTTGTTTAGCTGCCATTATAAATAAAACAGATCAAAAAAATTGCTCTAATGTTAGTTAAATACCAATGTTAATAATATGGTTTGAATGATTAACTGATCAATATGCGTCGAAGGTTTGCCTTCAAAAATCCAATATTTATTTGCCTGCAACAAAAAGGCATGCTTTATTTAATCAGGATTGGTGTGCCGCCATTTTTGTATGCTTGCCGGCAATTCGCCTGCATGTAAAATTTATTGGTAATTAAGTGTTTATGGCATAATATTGCCACCAATTGCCAATGCTTTACCATCAATGCCAATATGAAAAATGTATATTGCCGGCAAATAGTGTTTGCTGGGAAGACATCTCAGATACATGTTGGCCTACGTCTGTGCTGTATTTGAAGGTAGGGACCCATCTAAAATAATCTGTAATTAAAAGTAAGGACCTGTTTTTGCTATCTCGACAAAAAGGCCTCGCGGATACTTTGTCCACACCTGTTTTTGCCTACGGTACGCCACTGTACAGAATAATAATTAGCTATGAGGTCAAACTGTCTTTATTTAAACCTTTACATAAGGTTTCGAGCGGTTCTTAAGTGCAAACTAACCTAAGGCTTAAGCGCGCTTGTGGCTGCTCCGGTTGTATCGGCAGCGTCGATCTCCGGAGTTAAGCAGTGAAGTGCGCGCCCATAACTTGGATGGGTGACCGGCGTTGTCGGTTTTGTTCAACGGCACGCGGTGTTCTGCTCGGGGGTGAACGAACGGACCGAGCAACAACCATCCAAGTTATGGAATGAATGGTGTGTGAATGGGAAGGAGTAGGGGTCAAGGTACAATAAGCCTTCAGGCTGTAGTGCACCACCTAGGGGGCGGTCGTCGGGCCTGGGTGGGATGACCCCGAAAGGGCGAAAAAAAAAAACCTAAAGCTTCTGAACTTCACCCATTATGGGGTTGACGGCGGTCAAGAATGATGTTGTCAGTTTGTATGTCAGCAGTCACGCCTTTAGCTGACTTAAATCTCATAATTTCTTGAGATATTATTTTATGTAAGTTTGTTTACCGTTTATGAGTGAATGCAATTTTTACTATTTTTCGAAACTAGGAACAATTAATTGGAGTTATATATTTTTTTATTATACATCTACCTTTCGCCGTGGGTTTGCATGCGTTAAATTCGTAGTAAAACAATTTTCCTTTTCCTATACCAGCCAGGGTTTGTAACCACAAAAAAATTATTTATTTTCTTTACATTAAAACACAATTATTACTTTACATTAAAAGTCTTAAAATCAGTGGTTAATTTTATCTTCTATTTTGTCGTTGTAAGTAAATAATTCTAAATATTTTAGACTGTTATGTAAAAAAGATAGCTTTGGAATGTCGAAAAATGCTATTTTTAAAAGAAAATACAAAATAAAATTAAAAACTCAGAAACGTGGACGAGACATCCAAATGATGTAATCCGATGAGCTCTTTATGCTTTATATAAGAGCAATGTGGTACTAACATTAGAAATTATAATGAAGAAATTACGAGATTATCCCGATTACAACTATAAATATTAAAAAAAACAGTTTTATTATTAAAATATAAAATATATAAGGGTATCTGCTCCTAACCTTGTCAATTACATGCATAATGCACCACATTATACACGACTGTAAAGAACTACTTATGATCAGCAAAAAAATAAAATATTTTAACATAAAAAAAAATGGAAATTCCCGAAGTGGTATCTACGAAAAGAAGCTCAATTTAAGAAAATAAAAAAGTACGTTATGTATGTATGGCAGGCTGAAACACGCGATACTCGCTCTAAACTCCTTAATCCCATAACAGATGAGGCGTACGAACGCCCTACGCCCTTCGCGTTACATAACTTTCAATGCAAAAGGCGTAGGGTATTCGTACGTTTCATCTGTAAACGGGATCAGTTGTCGTTGTTAATTTCACAAAGTGACGTATCTCAAAAAGTAATTTCAAAATAATATTTAAAAATGACAAACGACAGTTTGTAAAATTAACGACGAAGTATTCTAACTTTGGGCTATTTTTATAAAGGTATGGATACAAAATAAATAAATTACCAAAGTTAAATTAATTTATAAAAACTCATACCAAAGTATTTACGTGCGCCTATGTTACATGGTTAATTAACATGTTTTGCTTTTCCAATTGAGTTTGGCAAGACTATACATACACAGACGCAGGAAGCGACTTTGCTTTGTACCAAAGTCGGTCTATATAAGGTCACGACATTCGGCCATATTGCTTTGACGTGTTATGACGTCACATCTCCCATTTTTCGGCCATGTTGTTCAGTGCCGGAGATATACAGTTTATTGTATTAGTAGAACAACCGTTTATACAACAGTTTTTAATTATTATTATTAAGTTGTAAAGTCTTTTATTTTAAATAAAAATCATTTGGAATTACATCTTTTAACAAATATCACTACCAAAACAATGCAAAATGAAATGCGCAAATTCTAGACGCCACTGGATTGATCATCAGCTTTGATTTTACCCAGTCTTGCCAAGTTTTCCCCGTGGAGTGTCCTTCCTTGCGTCCCCGACCTCGAACCGCCTAAAAGTTGAGTATAGGTCGATACCTTAATAATTAATAGTTTAAAAAAACTAAAAAACACGCTTTTATATGCAACCGAACTAAAAATTAGAAAATAATTTTTTATTAAAAAAAATATTGTCATTTCATAGTAAAAAGCGTGGGGTACATTTTACTATTTTTTCATAACTTTTCCATCATAGATATTTGCAAATATAATAATTATAACATTTAATATATTTATCACCCCACGCTTTTTACTATGAAATGACAATATTTTTTTAATGAAAAATTATTTTCTAATTTTTAGTTCTGGTTATAAAAGCGTGTTTTTTAGTTTTTTTAAACTATTAATTATTTTTCATTTTTTAGTTTCTGCTACTCTTGACAAAATGGCGAAAAATTTTTTTAATTAACAAGAGTGGCAAATTTTAAAATTTTTCCAACAGATTGCAACTCACTAAAAAATTTCTTCTTCATTAACTAGCAAAGTTTGAAATTTTGCCAACAGATGGCAATCCAGGCAATGTTTGGACCGTTGCCAATATATTGCAACCCACAAAAAATTTCTTCTTCATTTAATAGCAAAGTTTGAAATGTTGCCAACAGATGGCAACCTAGGTGTTGTTTTTATAATATAATGGAATTTTTTTCCTGGCGATCCAAAAAAGATAACGGGATACTGTTTGCAGATTATTGCATTGTCATGTTTCCTTAATACGTGTGCAAAGTTTCAAAGAAATCGAATAGCTGGAAGTTGGTTAAAATTAGGCTCAAAGATTCCGTTACATAGCCAGATAGTTACAACCCAAGTTAATAAAAGCGTGTTAACGGCATTTATTAACTGTTATTGTTCATAAAAATTGAACACCAATGGTGCAACTAACCCAATTGTGTAAAAGAACTTATTAATTTTTATTGTTCATAAAAATTTAACACCAATGGTGCAACTAACCAAATTGTGTAAAAACTAAAAAATTCTTCTTCATTTAATTGCAAAGTTTGAAATTTTTCCAACAGATGGCATCCTAGGTGTTGTTTTTATAATATAATGGAATTTCTTTTTTCTGGCGATCCAAAGCAGGATAACAAGATACTGTTTGCAGATTATTGCATTGTCATGGGTCCTTAATACGTGTGCAAAGTTTCAAAGAAATCGAATAGCTGGAAGTTGGTTAAAATTAGGCTCAAAGATTCCGTTACATAGGCAGCCAGATGGATAGATAGTTACAACCCAAGTTAATAAAAGCGTGTTAAAAATATAAACTAACTTTGGCTTTGTACTATGTTGTGAAGCGATAAAAGTATTAAATTCCAACAGAAATTCTTTAGGCTCTGGGTTGTCTTTATTCCGAATAATAATGTGTCATTTACGTAGATTTGATTTTTTCATTTTCTTTTTTTATTCCTCAAACTATTCTAAATAAATGTTAGGTATGACTGGTAAGAGGGACTAAATGGCATGCCCAAGATGGGTGCCACATGAATTAACTGAGAAGAATTTGAACGAGTCAGCTACACCTGATGATAAGTATTATAAGGAAAAGAAATATTAAGAACCTATCTTTAAACCAAATTTGACTCGGAATAAGAGAATGTTGTGTAATGGTGAAAAATTCGCAAATCAATACCTTATAAGCTTTTAAAACCGTACGAAAAGCTCAATTCGGATAAGTATTGTCAGCAATTGGATAATTTCAATTTAAAACAGTAGTTCAAGAAAAGATGCCAGCAATGTTCAAAAGAAGGAACATCATACTGCATCGTTATAATTGCCAGGCCACATAAAGCTATGGAAACACAACAAAAAATTGCAGAACTTCTGTCGTATTTACCATATTTACAAAAATAAAGAAGATATTAACAAGCACTGGTTTAATTTTTTAGATAAAAAAACTAAAAGAAATAAGTTGCTGTCACGCTAAAAAAAAATAGATATAAAAAAATCTCAAAAACAAAAAACAGAATTTGGTGCTAGACTCGGCTAGACCTACCTAATACTGATTTCGAACTTAAAACACATTTTTCTTAAAATAAATATTTTAAATTTCTATTGCAAATTATATTGTGCAATCTAAAATAGGGGTATTTCAGTACCACAACAATTACATTTGTAATTATAATAATTTAGCAAATATACATCCTATTTTAGTGTTTTGGGAGCCAACATTACTAATAAATACTTTCCTGAATGGTTTCAATTTGGTGCAGCTACCGCAGCTTATCAAATTGAAGGAGGATGGAACGAAGATGGAAAAGGGGAGAGCATGTGGGATAGGTTCCTTCATGAAATGCCAAGTAAGAATTTAAATATAAAAAATTAATTTGTAGTTATTAAAAAGTTTACAAATTAGGTTTAGTTTTTGCTTACTTGTATAAGTAAAGGTATGCGTCAGCTATAGAGGAACAGGCCGAACCGCTGGCGCATTGCGCTTCTTGTGAACAAGTTACAGTATGTCCATTAGAAGCGCGACGGACGACACAGTATTTTTTTGTTTAAATAAATGCGCCTGGCTAAGCTAGCGTTTACCAGGTGGGTCGCATCGAAAGACTTTTTACTACTAAAATCGTAAAAACCGCAATAATGCAGAAGATTAATGAAACTATTCGTCCGTATCCGTCCGTCTCAAATTGACGCACCTGCAAGGTGCATGCTCGACCTAAACCGTTTCTGTCAGTTTCTAGTGGATGCTTACCTTAATTAAATACTACAAATAACACAAAGTTTTTTGAAAAAAAAAGATGTTTTTAAACTTAACTTTTTATTTTTAGACAGAACTGCTGATGGCAGAAATGCTGATGTAGCCTGCGATTCTTATCACAAGTGGAGGGAAGACGTCCAACTTCTGAAAGAACTGGGCGTAAGCACTTATAGGTACGGTAAGCTTCAATATAAAAATGCTTTCATTTAAATGTCAATATATCTTTTAATAATCAAATTATCAAGACAATTTAAAAAAAAATGTCAATGAAAGGTGAAGCTGTAACTTTGACGTAACCGTTGTTATATACTGTTAACAATACATTTCACAGAGTGATTAAAGGTTTTTGAACAAAAATTAACATAATTTAATCTCTTTGTATGATGTACTGTTAAAAGAGAATAATCAAATTTGTGATAATAATCAAATAAGATTTCTGTCTTTCAACAGCACATCACACAGGTCGATTAAAAATTATTTATTTCTGCAAAAAACTGCGATAACTCTGTCCATCAGTGTATATTTTAAAAAATATTCAGAAATTTTTTATAAATTTTGTATATTTATTTAATAAAATAAATGATTTAAATTTCTTTTTCAGGTTTTCCATATCTTGGTCAAGAATTTTGCCTGACGGAACGAGGAACAAGATTAATCCAGCTGGAGTAGACTATTATCTTAATCTAATAACAGTAAAATACGTCATTTTTTATACAGGGTGTTCGTCTATATTTTCACTAATCACGAGTTATCAATATGCGGTTCTCACCAAAACCCTTAGATTTTTAAAGTATTTTATTAGGTCCGCACAATTTGGTTGTGACATTATTATCACAAAACCAAATGGACACATTTCCAATATAGAGCAGCTTTATAATGGTAAACGGATTTCTGCAAAAACTGCATCTGAATGACTTTATTAATTTGGTAAAAAAACTAGATGGGTATCCTGTATATTTTTTTTTATTTAATTTTAATATTTAATAACAATTATACTCCCTAAGAACAATTTGTTTTAAATATTTCTAGGAATTAAACTCTAATAATATCGAACCATTGGTCACTCTCTATCACTGGGACTTACCCCAACATCTCAGTGAACTTGGTGGATGGCTCAATCCCCAGATTGCTTTATACTTTGGAGAATATGCCCGCTTATGTTACTCACTGTTTGGACATTATGTTAAGAGATGGGTCACCAGTAAGTTTTCTTTTTAATAAGTAAACATGGCAAATATACGTAATTATATTCCGCCCAATCATCGCGTATAATTCCTTACTAATATTAAATGAAGAAGACCAGCGTAACCCTTAATCACAGAGGTGCCGTTTTTGAAACATAACCACCAATAAACATAACAAGACATAAAAGAAAAACTACAGCATGCCGTTTTTTTTATCACAGAAAGAAAAAATAAACAATTCCAAACAACATTAATTAAAAAAATATTAAAAATATGGTTTATAAGAATTTTTTGATGCAGGTATGTTGCGTTAATGTATTTTAAGGACCTATATAAAGAACCTTTTTGACCATTTGCTCATTTCAAAAGTTGTTATCAAAAATTTTTTTACTTTTTAATGTAATCTCCATTTTTTTGTCTTATTCGTTGACCTGACATAATCCGTTGGTATATAGTCGGTATCTTATTCGATACTGCTACCATCAGCATCCACTTCTTTCACCCATTTTGGCGAAGTATCCTAATGATAATAATTCTAAAAAAATTCCGTTTTGTGGGCCCCAGATTACATTTCATACTTAATTTATAAGTATAAAAACTCCAGAAATAAAAAAGCATATTTTAAAATTGGTACGTAGACACACACTACCAATAAATTTGACCGGTGTCGTACTTTAAACCTCAATATTATGGCTTCTTTAAGACACGCACTTTTTATGACTTGGATACAAGCATAAAACTAAGGGCCAGAAAGGTACATATACGCATATAAGTGCAAATGGTGGGAATGCTATGATCTTAACAAACGGGAAAGTTCCACTGGTCATAATTAGCGGATCTCTGTGGTGAAGGGTTAAAGCAACCTTAAATCTAATCAAATGGTTACCCCCACTTAAGAATTAAAATGCAACTTTTTTAAAAAAGAACATAGTATTTAAAAATACAAATTGCCAGGAAACCCGGAAGTATAGGAACGTCACACTCAAGTTTCAAAAACTCGAAACAAGGAGTTAGCTTCATAAATAATACCCAAAAGTTACATTATGGCAATCGCAAATATAGACTCATAAATAAAGTTTAGTCACATCCATTAGCCATTAATTATATTATTATACACCAATTTTTTTTTGTAGCACTAAATTATTATTTTCTTTTAACTATTTAAAATATTCTGATATATCAATAATATTAATGTGGCAAATTTGATAGGGCTGAAGGACCATGGTCAATGTCATATTAAAAACTAATTGATATCATTAAAAATTAAAAAAAAACGAATATCATAAATGGAATATGTTCTTTGCCTAGTTAAAAATTGTGGAACTACTTACAGGTCTGCAGAATGGCCACAACAAATATTGCTGTTTTAAAGCTTGTTTTTTATATCATTATCCTTTTTTTTTGTAGTTAACGAGCCAAAATCCACTTGTCTCTTGGGTTACGGTAACACCATGAATGCTCCTGGACTAGTTCTCATTGGCGATGGAATCTACCAATGTGCCAAGGTTCAACTACTTGCCCATGCCAGAGCTTACCATATTTACCATGATGAGTTTGCGGCTGAACAGAAGGGTAAGTTTAGTAGTTGTGAAGATTCCCAACAAGGATGAAACACGTGTCACCGTCTTCATTGCGACCCGGGGTTATCCATTTATTTGGAGACTCCGTATTTTTAAAGTAACCAGCCAAGTAGTCGTTTCTACCAGGTTATTTATTTTTTTCTTTTCTTTATTTGTCATTTTTAAAACTTTTTATTAAATTGTTTATTCTAAGGCTCAAGAACATTACTTCTTATTATTATTATATGCAGTTGGGTGAAATATATATATATATATATATATATATATATATATATATATATATATATATATATATATATATATATATGGGATCGATTTTCTTTCGGTATCCCGTGTGTTGAGGGTTACATCGGACACTCAGTGTACCGCAAAGCTACACACACCAACCGTTATTTAAACGCCGAGTCCCACCACCATCCGGCACAACTTTATGGGGTAGTCAAGACACTAACAACAAGATCCATAAGACTATCGGACAAAAACCACATAAAGGAGGAGATGAAAACCTTAGAAGTGGCCTTAAAATCCAACGGGTATAACACCACCACCGACAGGATAAGCAGAGTACTACGGCGACACAAAATAGAAACGATATTTACCACTAACCAGAAAATAGGAGAAATATTATCAATCCCCAAAGACAAGATACCCGGAGAAGACCAAGGCGTATACGAATATAAATGCCAGACATGCGATGTACCATATATTGGCCAAACAAACCGCAGGATAAACTTTAGAGCCGAGGAACACCAAAACGCCGTCAAACAGAAAACACTTACTTCCTCCCTAGCTGAACACGTGTTAAACACCGGTCACAAAATAGCTTTCGACAACGTCAAAGTCCTGGCTAGAAGCGAGAACCTCAACACAAGGCTAGTTAAGAGAAGCAATAGAAATCGAAAAGCGCCCCGAAAATATAAACAGATGGGATATATATATATATATATATATATATATATATATATATATATATATATATATATATATATATATATATATATATATATATATATATATATATATATATATATATATATATATATATATATATATATATATATATAAGTATATTTAATCCTTTAGGGTAATAATTGTAGCATAAAAATACACCGGAAAAAAGAACTTTAAACACACCAAAAAAACAAATATTTTAAATTAAGTAGGGGTATTGCTAAGGTCCTGAACTTAAATATACGTTTTTCAGTGATTTCATAATTTATGAATTTTTTAACAACCCAAAATTTAATTTACTAATTTTTGCGCTGGTGATAATATGTGTGGGGGCTTATTGCTCACATTGTCTAATGTCTGGAAGTTTGTGGTGTGTAGGTCTACTTAATCTTCTTGGGTAATCCACAATTTCCCAGAAGCATGGAGAAACTTTTTAGGTTCGCGCCATTTGCTTTAAAGACTTTTACGATTACATTTTAATTTCAGCAAACTATCTTTCAAATTTTTAAATTAACATTTTTTCAAAAGAGGAATTTTATTACTAAACGATATTTAATACCTTTAATTATATTTAAAAAAAACTAACTATTATCTCTTTTAACAGCTGTACATCCACATATAAACGTTACACTTGTCTACAAAAAACTTTTACCATAAAAAAAAACCAACGAGCCTATCTTTTGTCGAACGACAACATTTACAACCAGTTATCTTACAAAAAAAAGATTTTTTTATTTATTAATACTAAATAGGAAAAATTGCTTTTTAATGTTTCAATAGTTTTTAGAGCATTACTCTACAATTGTTTCGCCTTTCTAGGGCTTCATCAAGAGTACTTCGTATACTAAATTTAAAAAAGAGAAATATTTACAAACAGAACCATTTAACACGTTTTTCCCAACAAGGTCTATAAAATATTATTAGCGGTTTTATTATGCGGCCCAGATGTGGTAATAAATTTATTTATAATTGGCATATCTGCGAAATTTATTTGATCATTAGTAGAAAGAGTTGTATTGTCTATAAGTGATTTTTGAATTTCTATTTGTTTATATAAATTTAATTTTTTACCTTTGTTTTCTCTATGGAGTAGTTTAACATTATTAAGATCTATTTATTACCACATCTGGGCCGCATAATAAAACCCCAGTAGGGAGAGATGGGGCATTTACCATCCACCGCCCGCCGGCGTAGCTTATTATCTCAAGATCTCTGACGTCATTCGAAATTTAGGAATCTTGCGCAACGCGTTATTTAGGGCGTGGTCCCTACTATCTGTCAAACCATAAATGTCATATGTCAAATGTCACCTGTCACCTGTCATATGTCAAAAATCACGTGACTAGGAAAATGGCCGCCATGCGTAGGATACTTGCGCTATGGTCATAAATTGATTTGCGCAAACGCGAAAATTCCAAGTCATGCCGTTCGGGCACTATCGACTAAAATCGTTATTTACCCTTGATGATGATTCATTAGCGCGCGGTTTAAATTTTTTAAAAATAGTGTAACGTCATACCTATCGAATAGCGAAAACCGCATGACGCCATCTTTAGCCATAAGGGCGCTACAGCTGTTTAAAATATGGCGAGAGACACCAACCAGCGATTAGGACGGTAACCCTATAGCAAAATTAACCATAGCGGCCTTATTATTAAACTTAGAATAATGAAACTTGAACAAAGAATAGTTGCTAACGGCAAATAATTTCAAGGTTAAACCTGTCACATGATAAGCCAAAAATTCTACGACCCCCGGCACCCGCGCCCCCCGCTTAAGCCATCGGTTTAAGCGGAAAGCGTAGCGCGCACAGTGACGTCTTAAATAAGTATTAATATACTCCTTGCATTTTACCCAAATAATATTTTCTGAACATACCCCTACTACAACCAATCAGAGAGCCGTATTTTTTCTTAAGCCGTTATTTTCAACCAATTAGAGAGCCGTATTTTTTCTTAAGCCATTATTTTTAACCAATCAGAGAGCAGTTTACCCTAATAGATGGTTTCTGAACGTACCCCTTGTAATTTCAAGGTCAAAGCATACGTCAACAATAACAAACATAGCTGCGGTTAGATAATAAACGGTAAAAAAACAGTGGTAACTAAATAAAAAGCAGTGTTTGTAGTAAAGCATTTATTATAAAATAAAAAATACATACATAGTTGCCATATTTCTAAATAATTCTTAGAATAATACCTTATACAATAAATAGCAGTGGTTACAGTAAAGCAATTATTTAGAATAATACCTTATAAAATAGGATATTTAATTATAAACTCAACATGTATTTTGGTACGTGTTCGTAATTTATCTCCTAAAAATAAAATATAATCATTTAAATTTAACTTCTGGTGTAACAACTCGCTTGGTTTTTCATATGCTGTTGCGTTTATATACGTTTTAACAGGTGTATCGATATTAACATATTCAATAATTCCACTTGTAATGGGAAACCTGTAGTAATCAAATTTTGTGCCATTTATAAAAAGATGTTTTGACAAACCCTTTTCGCAAACCAACATAATATTCATGTAGCCATACAAGTTGTTTTCGGGCTTATCCTTTACACCATCTTCTGTTTTAAGCTTTTTTGCTAAATGATACGGATGAGTTAAATTACGTCCGAATTTGTCGAGAGTCATCTTGAAACTGATGTTATGTTACTAAATCAACTCTTTTTATTCAATAATATCGGCTTCCTTTAACTCTTCAATAATACTCATAATCTCATTTTGATGGTTATTATTACCCACTTGCTTGCTAGCCATTAACAATCTTAATCTATCCACAAGCTCATTTGGATCATCCCAGTAAATATAATCAGTTTTATTATTGTTAAATATTTTATGTTGAGTATCAATTGGTAAACCATAGCCTTGAGGATTTTGTGCTCTTGTAATTCGCAACTCTTTATCGCGTTCTTTTTGTTTTCTTATTCGCTCCTCTTTTATACGTTCGAGTAATGGTTTAATTGTTAACATGTACTTGACACCTCTGTTGCCAACATGCTGTTCGTTTTCATTAAAGTTTCTCTTACTAGCATTCGTTAGCAAAACCAATTTTGCAAATGCTCGCTCGTCTAGTGATGTAAATTTGTTTTTTAACGGATTGGTCTTGAATATAAGTTCATATAGACCAGGAGTTCCAATAAATTTTTCCCCTTTAACATAAATATCTGGACCGTTAAATTCAAGTCGAGAATCACCGAAAGTTAGATGATCAGTAGCCATATCATGTTTTAAATAGTTTCGATCGTACTCGTTTTCCGTATCTTTTATAAAACCTTCAACATATTTTCTAGGTAGCGGATCATACTGATCTAGATATTCTCGAAAGGATTCTTCCGGAATACTATCAATCTGAACAGGATTTAATTGTGGGTCGACTCTAAAGTCATCATCAAAGTAACTTTCTTCAGGTTGGTGCTCATAGATAGTTCTGTTTAAATCAGTTTCCTCTGTTTCGCCTTCTTCCATCATTTGATCATCTTCCGACGGCTCATCATCCATATATTCTTTTTCTTGTTCAGCTATATCGTCTTGTTTTTTAACGGGACTGGCAAAGTTAAGAGGAGTTCGTGCTTTCTTTATTAATGTATGAGTAAAATTTTCGCTTTGACGTTTTTTTAAGGACTTTGGTATAAATGGTTGTCCACCAGATTGAGTGTTTTGTATTGATTTGGATATTATTTTTGCCAAAGGTTTATACGTATTTTCCAATATAACAGCATTCTCATAACGACCAGCTTTTATTGAATCATATAATTTTTTTACACTACGCGAATGTTTATCAAGGAGTTGAAGAATGTTTGGATCTTCTTGCAAACTCCGCTTATCTTCTGAGCGCTGATCATCATTCGTGTCGAACTCTAGCTCGCCATTCTCACGTTGCTGCTTCTTTAAAAGCTGGAATTTTTTCGAATACTATTGGAAGCTTCAATTATTTTACGCCTCGCATCCTTGTCCAACTTGTTTAAATCCATGGTAAAGTTATATTTTTAATATTTAGGATTTACTTTTGGAGCAACCCACTGCTTAAGCAAATAGCCCAGAGCCCTCTGCTTAAGCGATAACGGTCTTTATTTCCAAATACGGCACCGTTTTCTTAAATACGGCACTGTTTTCTAAAATACGGCACCGTTTTTCTAAATACGGCACTGTTTTTCTAAAATACGGCACCGTTTTCTAAAATACGGCACTGTTTTTCTAAATACGGCACTGTTTTTCTAAAATACGGCACCGTTTTTCTAAATACGGTACTGTTTTTCTAAATACGGCACCGTTTTTCTAAATACGGCACTGTTTTCTTAAATACGGCACCGTTTTTCTAAAATACGGCACCGTTTTCTAAAATACGGCACCGTTTTCTAAAATACGGCACTGTTTTTCTAAAACGGCACCGTTTTCTAAAATACGGCACTGTTTTTCTAAAATACGGCACTGTTTTTCTAAATACGGCACTGTTTTTCTAAATACGGCACTGTTTTTCTTAAATACGGTACTGTTTTTCTTAAATACGGTATTATTGTTAATAATCTTTATGTAGCTCTAGACACGTGTGGACTCAATGACGGGTGGGAACTAAATGATGGCAGTTATAGTATAGCGTAACATATATAAATATACTTAACATTCTGATTCAATCCTTAGTATTGTCAAAGACTTTATGCTGTACGGTCATGCAGAAGTTTAAGAAAAAATCAATTAAGAAAAAACTGCTCGGAGAGGCAAGGGGATTCCCTTCGCGACCGCGTTTCAAAAAGCGAGGGGAGGCATTGTACGTGGAAAAACCGCAAGATCTTTTCTCTGCTGCTGAAGTAGCTCTGAAAGCATTCAATGGGGTGGAAAAAGAAAAACCTGCAGATGTAGTACCTTTACCTGTAGTCGGCGGATTTCTACCATTTTTAATACCACTTTTTGCCGGCTTAAGCGCCGTAGGAGCACTTAGCGGTGGAATATCAGGGATCGTAAAAGCTGTTAAAGATTCTAAGGCGGCGCAAGAAAGATTAGAAGAAGAAAAGAGACACAACAAAACAATGGAATCTATTGCGATTAGCAAAACTGGTAGCGGTTTATATTTAGGACCATACAAAAACGGTTTGGGACTCTATTTAAAACCCTATAAATAGAGATGACTCAAGAAATAAATTTAGTCTTACTCCAACCGTCATGCATACCTTTAGCTTGAGTGGTAATAGTTCCATCTTAGAAGCAACCTATAACCCGCCCATCTACTTGAGAGATGACACTAGTGAATACGAGCTTGGTTTAGTCAGTTTAGAAACGTTTAACGCCATACCCAACATTGATAATAGTAATAACAAATTTTATGTGGGTGATATTACTCTAGAAATCCCGATTGGATCATATGAAATAAGTGCAATAAATGATTATCTACAAGAGGCCATACAGGAAAAAAATAAAGCCATCAATAATTTTAATTGTACCCTAAGCCTAAAGGGTAATGTTAATACGCTCAAGTGTGAGCTTGAATGTTCTCATACAGTTGACTTTACTAAGACAAATTCTATTGGAAAATTGTTGGGATTTCATAATATTTTGCTAAAGCCCAACGTTAAACATGTATCGCAAACACCTGTAAATATTCTGAAAATTAACGTGATTAAAATCGAGTGTAATATCGTTACTGGCGCATATCACAATAATATGCTTGTTCATACAATACATGAATTTTCACCATCAGTACCAGCTGGTTTCAAAATTATAGAAATTCCTCAAAATGTGCTTTATATGCCTGTATCCACCAAAATTATCAGCAACATTAAATTAAAACTGGTTGATCAAGATGGTGAATTGGTTGACTTTAGAGGAGAAGTTATTACTATTAGATTACATTTGAGAAAGTCTTTATAAATAACTACTTTGTGATATGTGTGTCCGTATACTGCAGAACGTTGTGCAGAGCACACGTGTTATGGTGGTGAAATATAACGCCAAGAAAATTGTCAATTTTAACCAGCTTTGGAACACTAAAAAGAGCTTAACAGAAGAAAATATAAGATTTCTTGCATCCATAGGGCTTCTTGTTAAAAACTTTGAAAATGAGCATTTTAAACGTGACAGATTCGCTAAACTTTGATAACTCTATTACAAAAATAGAAAGGCATAGCCATTTACCGTACTCCAGCTCTTTCAAAAATAATGATGAAATTCGAATACCGGTGCAACAAACTGATATATACACCCTACCTTGGGCAAGTCATATTTATTTGGAAGGACGACTTTTAAAAGGGTCTGATGGAAGAGTTTCAGACACTGCTAAACTTGTAAACAACTTTGTGGGACACCTCTTTGAAGAAATTCGTCTTGAAATTGGCGGAAAAGTTATTGATTCGACTAGATATCCTGGAATAGCAGCAACAATGAAAGGTTATGTCTCTTACAATGGTAATGAGTTAATTAAATATAAAAACGCTGGTTGGAGTATTGAAGATGATTTTACCTGGGACGGGATGGGCTCAAACGGAACTTTTAATGTTTGTGTTCCACTAAGGACATTACTAGGATTCGCTGAAGATTTTCAAAAGATACTTATAAATGTTAAGCATGAACTAATATTGTTAAGAAGTTCTTTCGATAAAAATGCCGTTATTAACACTACCGATGGAGAAAATGTACAAGTTATTATTGATAAAATTGTTTGGAGGCTACCACATATTACAGTATCCGATGCTGAACGACTAGAACTTTTACAGATTGTTGGAAGTGGAACTGAATTGGATGTCGGTTTTAGAAGCTGGGAACTCACAGAACATCCTTCAATACCGATTGGAAAACACCTTACATGGACCATTAAAACTTCTGTGCAGGTGGAAAGACCAAGATGGATAATTTTAGGTTTTCAAACAGATCGAAAGGATAACTACAAGAAAAATTGTAGCTTATTTGATTATTGTGATGTATCAAATGCAAAGCTTTATTTAAATTCTGAATTTTATCTATACGATAATTTAAATTTGGAAATTTCAAGAGGTATAATAGCTACTCTCTATGAAATGTACTCAGAATTTCAAGAAAGCTACTACGAAAAAGAAAACGAACCACTTTTAACTCCTAAAAATTTAAAAACAATGCATCCTTAATTGTAATTGATTGTTCAAGACAAAATGAAATCCTTAATTCTGGCATTATTGATGTAAGGTTAGAGATTGAAACAAAAGAAAACTTTTCTGCAAACACAAATGCTTACTGTTTAATTATTCATGACAAAATTGTAAAATATTCACCATTAACAGGGTCTGTGAGAAGAGTTTAAATAACCGTAATAATACATTATTCTAAGAATTATTTAGCAATATGGCAACAATGTATTTTTTAATTTAAAAATAATTGCTTTACTGTAAACACTGCTATTTATTTTATAAGGTATTATTCTAAGAATTATTTAGAAATATGGCAACCATGTATGTATTTTTTATTTTATAATAAATGCTTTACTACAAACACTGTTTTTTATTTAGTTACCACTGTTTTTTTACCGTTTATTATCTAACCGCAGCTTTCCGCTTAAACCGATGGCTTAAGCGGGGGCGCAGGGTGCCGGGGGTCGTATAATTTTTGGCTTATCATGTGACAGGTTTGACCTTGAAATTATTTGCCGTTAGCAACTATTCTTTGTTCAAGTTTCATTATTCTAAGTTTAATAATAAGGCCGCTATGGTTAATTTTGCTATGGGGTTACCGTCTTACTCGCTGGTTGGTGTCTCTCGTCATATTTTAAACAGCTGTAGCGCCCTTATGGCTAAAGATGGCGTCATGCGGTTTTCGCTATTCGATAGGTATGACGTTACACTATATTTAAAAAATTTAAACCGCGCGCCAATGACTCATCATCAAGGTTAAATAACGATTTTAGTCGATAGCGCCCGAACGGTATGACTTGGAATTTTCGCGTTTGCGCACATCAATTTTTGACTATAGCGCAAGTATCCTACACATGGCGGCCATTTTCCTAGTCACGTGATTTTTGACATATGACAGGTGACAGGTGACATTTGACATTTGACAGATGACACTTATGGTTTGACAGATAGTAGGGACCACGCCCTAAATAACGCGTTGCGCAAGATTCCTAAATTTCGAATGACGTCAGAGATCTTGAGATAATAAGCTCCGCCGGCGGACGGTGGATGGTAAATGCCCCATCTCTCCCTACTAACCCCTAATAATATTTTATAGACCTTTTTGGGAGAAACGTGTTAAATGGTTCTGTTTGTAAATATTTCTCTTTTTTAAATTTAGTATACGAAGTACTCTTGATGAAAGGCGCTAGAAAGGCGAAACAATTGTAGAGTAATGCTCTAATAACTATTGAAATATTAAAAAGCAATTTTTCCTATTTAGTATTAATATTTAAAAAATGTTTCACAAGAAACCAACTACGGATACAATTCAGATATTTTTATGTTTATTTTAGGAAAAGTAACTTTGGTATTGGATACTCCTTGGAGCGAAGGAGGTTCAGACAGTGATTTGGACAGGCAAGCAGCTGAAAGGGAATTGGAATTTGGTGTAAGTTTAAAGTATAAATAAAAAGCAGTAAAATAAAAAAAACGGCAGTTAAGTGTTGATAATAATTTATAATATTTAATTTGATATTAGCTAAATGTATGATTTTTTTGTCAGTTTGGTTGGTATGCAAATCCAGTATATCTTGGTAATTGGCCTCAAGTAATGATCGACAGGATCGGAAATAGAAGTGAACTTGAAGGTTTGGCCTTTTCAAGGTTGCCAGAATTAACGAAAGAGGAAATCGATTTCATAAAGGGAACTCATGATTATTTTGGATTAAATATGTAAGAATTTTTTTACATTTTTAACCTTGATACAGAAAGTCATTGTCAGATATGTTTTATTAATTTCTTATTTTGAGTTTTAATGTTTTATTGTTATTGAGATACCAATTTTTTTTCCAGATATACTGGTAATCTTGTCAACTATACTGCTGACTATGATGTTAGCGAGCCCAGTTACTGGTTGGATAAAGGAAATACCGTTTATAGGTAAATATCATTTTTATTTCTCCAAAAATATATTTTAAATTCAATACCCAAAATCAACAAACCTGGTAAAGTATGTTTATTGACATCTATAAAAAGCTCTGGGTCAGGTCAATTCGGTTAAATCCATTTCAGCAGCGGGACCTCACTCACACCCTGTGTTCAAGAAAACATGCTTGAAGTCAATGAAATTGGTCGCCGAACGTGTCGAATTCTACCAAAATTTTAAAAAGTCGTACATAACCTTAAAATAAATTTAGGAGTTAGTTAGTTTGCTATGATTTATATATTTATTTGGTTGTTTTTGTGTTATTAGAATGCAAAAATTTAAGGTATTGTTTTTTACAATGATTGAAAAAATTGATTTTTGTTCCAGCCATGTTTTTACTATCCAACCAATGTGACCTTGATTTTTGCACAGATTTGCTTTGCTTTGCTTTCTTTGTTGTTGGTCCCGTTGCAAGACGATTAACCAGCTCTCCCCCTTCCGGACTAGCTTTCCAGGGCTTCGTACGTGGAAAATCTGGATGGTCGAGCTTTCCGCTCCCAGAAATTCCGGTTCAAATGTTTACTTTTGTTCGAAACAAAATAATAATCGATTCAATGCATAAATTGTAGCTGTCAATCCAAAAACTGCTACTGGTTTCGTGCATAACCTTCACTGTCACTTGCTGATGCTTTCAGTAGAGGGCGCCACCGTCCTCGGCCGTTACGAAAACACGTGCACCCCGCTAGCCTAAAAACATCAGGATTTTTAGGAATCTTCACTCACAGCGCTTAGTTCCAGAAGAAAGATGCTATCAATTTAGCGTGAGTCTTTCCTCGATCTCCAAGGGTACAGCCACGCCCGTACGATGCCTTCAATCGCCTACCCGGAAGGTCTATGTAGACCTCTACGCCAACACGAACCGCACTACTCGAAGATCGCGGAAAGAGTGTTGCACAGATTTACAATTGTATAAAGCTAATTCGGTATTGATTTTTGTTTAAGTTTAGATAAATTTGTGACTTACAGTGGCGAACATTGATAGCTATTTATTTGAAAAAAGGTTAAGTTAATCTTCAGAAAAATTAAATTTCATAAAAGGAGGGAGTATCCGATAGACATAATAACTTCTAATGCCATAGTCCAAAACTGACTCCAAGAGTAAAAGGGAATAAAATTAAATAAATATCGATTAAAAACCTAACCCTTTTTTGTTCCATGTTAAAAACAAAAAATTAAAAACTCATTTGCTCAATAATGATACTTCGTAAATATAATTCGCAATAGTTGTATGTGTGTCCTTTTTCATCTTGTACAGTTACACAGAGAAATATTAGTCCACATATAGACATTTTACGAGCATTTCCGATGTTTAGTCTATTGTGACACAAAGTACCAAAAAAGTGTAATTATCGACTTCCCTAGTAGAAATCTACTAGAGAAAGCGAGGTGTAAAATTCTATAGAGCACGGAGTCTCGCTGCAGGCGCAATAGAAATGATTACAAGGTCGCTTAGAGACCCTGGACATAAAACTCAAAAAAAATAACCTAAAACAATACCCAATTGGCACAGTACGTACAAAATACGTACATTTTAGAAGCATTTTACGTCGTTACGTCCAGGAATTTAAATAGAACGTCTTATGTATGTATCTCTACTACGTCTTATGTATGTACTTTTCCAATTAGCACAGTACGTATAAAATACGTACATTTTAAAACCATTTTACGTCGTTACGTTCAGGGATCTAAACTGAACATCTTATGTACGTATCTGTTATACGTCTTATGAATTTACTTTAAAAACCACTTATACAGGGTGTAATTTAATTGATGGCTAAAAATACAGGGTAATATTTTCTGGGCAATTTTACGAAACACTTAAGCTACAGGGTTTTAAAGTTTAAAAAAAATCGTTTTCTTATCATAACTCTAAACCTATTAAAGATATTTTTCATAAAATTTATCATGTATCTACTATACATGATAAATTAATAAAAAAATAATAAGCACCAATGACTTTCTTTTGATGTAAAAATTTTTAAAAGTATTTCTACCAGTGGCATCGGTAGGAGATGTATACAGAAAATTACAAAAAATATATGGTACGCCATTGCTTTTTTAGGGCAAAAATTGATTTTAAATTTTAAAAATTAAAACCGGTTTTGATGCATTTTTGGTACAGCAAAATTATTTTAAACTAGCAGGCTGGCGCCCTATTTTTAGTTGTTTATGCGAAAACGGAAGATCGGATGAAAAAAAGTCAAGGGGTCAAATATATTTTAAATAATGATAATGCCCAGTATATCTAGTACATATGCCACTCATAAAAGATTTAAAAATCATCTATGTTAAAAAAATCCTATTGGTGTTATTGGTATTCATGCAAAATTTCATGAAAATATCTCCAACAGTTTTAAAGTTATAATAAGAAAACGATTCTTTCCTTAAAACTTTAATTAACACCCTGTAGCTAAAAAGTTAAGAGATTTAGGACATATGTTCGTATGAACCTTTTTCCTAAAATAAGCCAATAAGTCATACCCAGTATTTTTAGCCATCCATTAAATTACACCCTGTATACGTACATTTACAGTTTATATATCTTTATTAAGGTTTTTTGGCATTTTAAAAACATATAAAAGTATGTGTTTCTTGTTTAAAGTTTTACCGATAATTAGCATTTTCCATATATTTTGCTTTTTTAGAAAAGGCCATGACTGAAAATGACAAAACAGTATTTTTAAATACTTACTTTTTTTGATTTCGCTACCCTAACGAATATTTTATTAACAATTAACTTTTATATTTAGACGGTATTTTAATTTGCTTGACTAAGCTTTTAAAAATTTAACTTTATCTTAGAAAGGCACTACTACAGAGAAAAAAGTTATATTAACTATTTATTTCTATTTAGTAAATATTATATATATCATTCATTTATTTATTTTTTTGTACTTTAGTGACCCATCTTGGCCATCTTCGACCACAGACTGGCTTAAATCTTATCCCCTTGGTATGAGAAAACTTTTAAACTACATAAACGACAAATATCATCCTGGTGAAATCGTAATAACCGAAAACGGATGGGTCGATAACGGTGGACTTGAGGACCAAGGAAGGATTGATTATATTCAGGTAAATAATATAAAGCACTAAAATTCAAGAATAAATCTTTATAATTTTAAAATTGAATTGGTAAATTAAACCAACGATTTTTTAAAGTTTTATAAATGAAATAAAATGTTTGTTTAAATGTGGTAGGTATAAAAATATCGATGTTAGGTTGATCCATGGTCGATGTTTTGTCATCGATGGTGTAGTATCTAAACATCGATGTTTTCCTCTAACATCAGGTTATTTGGAAATAGTTAAGAGCGTATAATTTTAGTAATTAATTAAGATTTTTGATAGTTAGGTTTAATAGGATAAATATGTAGTACTAGGGAAAAAAGTAGGACCAACATGTAGTAGTAGAAAAAAAGTAGGACCTTTTTTACTCTTCAGAAAATTTTGGATACAAAATTAAGCTATTTTTCTAGTTAAGCCAACCCGGCCACGAATTTACAAAACCTATACCAGTTCAGTCAGGACCGTCTACCCAATTTCGGTTTAAAAATTGACCATATTAGTATAGCATTTGTAACTATAGCCGAATTTTTTATTGTCAACGGTTCAAAATCGTTATATTTTTTCGGTAAATGATGAAGTCATCATCATCGCGTGTTCAACCGTTTTTGAAAACAGGTCGGAGAACGCTGCATAGAAGTGAGATAGATATTAAGTAATCTGGCGGCTGTTGTAGTTGTGGATGTTACAAATACAAAAAAGATTATTTATAAAATAAATAAAGAAAGGAAAAATAATTAAATAACTAAAAAATGAAATAACTTGCGAGCTGTGTCAAACAACAGGAATAGTAAGGTTTAAAATTATCAGCTGATATATATGTTTAAAAACATCGTTTTTTTTTGACGTAATTTTTAAATACGCTTTAAAAGGTCTTTTGAACCGTTGAAAATAAAAAATTCGCCTTATATTATTGCGGCATTTTCTTTTACAAAGGCTGTTTCAGTCTTTGCGTCGCAACTATTTTCAAGAGATATGAGCAAGTAATGTCTTTTACAGTTTTTATTGCTTTAACCCGTGAGTTTTAGGGTTACTTTATTGTATTGTTTTAATGTATGTTTTCCAAAAATATTTAAAGAAGTAATTAGTAATATTGTGGGAAGTGACTTTACTTTCCTCAATTTGAAGAGAAGAATTAAGAGATATTTACAACTAAATTTCAGTGCAAATTAGCTAAGGAAAAAACTAATTCAAAAAATGTAAAAAAATTATAAAAGGCTCTTTTTGCATTACTGCTACACTAATTGAAAAGTAAAAAAGTGTTTATTAAATGTGTTCGTTATAAATTTCGCAAACTATATGTTTGTCAGATAGGCAAAAAGAAATAGGCGTCTACTTAAAAATCAAAGATCTACTAAAAACTATAACTGTTTAACCAGTATAGATATTAAATTCGTCAAAACTTCTAAAGTTTACTTTAGGACGATCCAATGGTCAATCATTAAACCGAAATGGGAGATTTTGTAACTGTTTTTTGCAAACAAAGACTACTCGAGTTCAGTCAAGGTCCTGACTGAACTGATTTAAGTTTTGTAAATTCGCAACCCGGCCATAAAAAAATAGCAATAAATACGTCCGTGCCATGGATGTTTAGGAAACATCGATGTTATTTGTTCGATGTTTTGTTGCCATCGATGTTTGGCTTCGATTTTGCATCCCTAGTAGACAATGATTCACACAACGTTCCGGAAAGCCCTATCCTTGTCCGTTTTCAAGTATAAACTTTTACTAATTCCTAAAAAGCTCCTCAAATAAAATGTTTTTGACTTTTTACTAGTGAAACTACAATTGTCTTTGCCTTTTTCAAAGATAATTGTAGTTTCACTTTCACCCAGAACAATGCTAAATTATTGGTCATTGTATCTATAGCCACCGCGGCTTCAAAAAGCTTGGATTTCTTTTCCGAGCCAAAAATTATTTTTCTCCTTCCAATTTATACAATTTTTATGTGTCCCAAATTCGACCCTCTCTGGAATATTGTTCTCATGTCTGGGGCATGGCGTCCCCCACAACCCTAAGCACTCTTGATGCCATTCAAAGAAGGGCTATTCGCCTTATTAATGATCCTTTACTTACTCAAAGACTTCCTTCTCTTGCCCATCGTCAAGCTGTGGGAGATCTATCGCTCTTCTATAGACACTTTTACGGCTTCTGCTCCGACGAATTATCCATTATAGTCCCTCCTCTTGCAGCTCCCAACAGAGAAACTCGTGGTGCCGCGCGTATGCATCCCTATACGGTTCAATTGGACAGGCCCCGAACTTCCCATTTCGTTCCTTCTTTTATCCCTAGAGTTTCTAGACTGTGGAACCTACTGCCAGCGGAGGTCTTTCCTTCCCCCAAATCTTCAAGTTTTTAAGTCCCGTGTTAACAAACTTCCTCTTACCCTGCTTAAGACACCCACGGTACGTTAGTATTTAGGTTTCCAGCCTTCGTGGATTGTCCAAAGATAAAAAAATCAGCTTGGACGCTCGCATCGTGGAATTTATGAAGCGGGTATCCATTGAGTACACACGTAAACATTACGTATATTTTGCCGCTTCATAAATTCAGGCAAGCTAGCGTCCAAAACTGATAACCAAAAATTTATCATTGTTCTGGGAGTCTATAGTGAAAGTACAATTGTATTTGCTTTTTACTAATTTAACATTGAACAATATTTTTAATAAGGAATACTATATTTTTAGGAATACCTGAGCAATCTTTTGGATGCCATTCTGGAGGATGGAGTAAATGTTGTCGGGTATACAGTTTGGAGTTTGTTAGATAACTTTGAGTGGGCTAGTGGATACTCGTAAGTAAATATTTACCTTTTTCCTAACTTACTTTACAGTTATAAAAAATGCTGCTTTCTATTATTAAGAATTATTAACGAACATCAAAAACATTTATCTTACTAAATTCTATGGTAAATAATTAAAAACCGGACGCATAGCCAATTTTAATAAAATTTGGTATACGGCGATTTTTAAAGCGCTAATTACAAATCTTAAAGAATTTTTTTAGACTTGTTTTGTTCTCGAAATATTCATCATCAGGCTTGATAACAAAAACTAACCCGAATTCACTATTTCCATATTCTTTTTGCAGTTAATTTTTGAGTATTTTGCGAAAATGGTACTTAATATATAATTTTCACCTGGTACCTAAATTTAATTAACCATTTTTTCCACAAAATTGTAAAGTTTTACTGTAAATCATAGGCGGCGCCTGGGCTACTGCGATCGAAATGATTGAAAGGAAATCTTTGCAAATTTTATGAAAAAAACGGGTAAAATATATGAAAAAATTGAATTTTTAGAGGTGACAATCAAATATTAAGTAACAATTAAGCTTTTAATCAAAAATTTAGTGCAAAAAGAAGAGAGGAAATAGTGAATTCAGGTTAGTTTTAATTATCAAGGCTGATGATGAATTTTTTAAGAACAAAACGAGTCCGAAAAATATTCTTTCAGATTTATAATCAGCGTCCCAAAAAACCCCTGTATAAAGATGGGTCCAAATTTAATTCATTCTGAAAGCAATGCCGCCAAGTACACAAAAAATGATAAAGTAAAGAAACCCTTTTGTGAACAATGATTTATTGCAGCAAAAAATATTTAACCGACGAGTTTCTAGTACCACGCCACGTGCCACCGGTTTTATAGTAGGCAGAGACGCAATAAGAGAATGTTTTGTAAGCAGGTTATACGTGTTTTAGCCATAGATAACCTACATTTAGATCAGCAGTGGCAAGAAGCAGTTTTCGGATTTTTACGACCGCGCGCAGTGGGTGGACGAACATGCGCACTTAAAAACCGTGGCAAAATACAAACACCGGCACCCCGTACCCTTCGTCCGCGGACTGACCGTGACGCTCATTAGCTACCGTACTTCGAACAGAAAAGCAGGACGCGGTCAACACATTCTTTCCTATAATGCGAATTGTTTGTTTGGGTCCGGGTGCGTTTACCCTCAACTGGCTTGCGTACAAACCAGTTTTTCGCCCATGAAATGTAACTTTTGTTTCGCGAAGGTTATAATATTAGCAATTCATCGAGATCAGTGGTTTTAGCAATGAATTTTTTATTATTTATCTAAAAATATGTAATCAGGCTCTGTCCGAGGCTATGTGCATTCGAAAAGGTTTGTTTACTTTATCATTTTTTCTGTACTTGGCGGCATCGCTTTCAGAATGAATTAAATATAGGTCCGTCTATACCAAATTTCATTAAAATCGGCGATGTGTCCGGTTTGTAAATAGTTTTACTAGGTCGATGGTAATTAATTACCAAATTTATTTATCTATTACCTGTTAGGTCTTGGCAATCTACAAGCCTAACTGAACTCAAAGTTTTTTAAATTCTGCCAATTTTAAACAAAATTTTTCCTATCTATAAATACCTTTTTAAACCTAAAATAAAAAATGTTTTTAAATGCCATAAAAAACAAAAAAACAAGTGTTTCTTTGGAGGCCCATAGCATTTAGTATACAGGCTGTTTGCTCAATACGGTACAAAACTTAAGGGGTAATTTCTGATGTCAACATATAATATTGGGTGCGGTGCCCACTGAGTGGCCACTTGACCCAATTGTGAGGTTTAGTTTCACAAGCGCTTTATAATTGGTTAAAGGGTTTTTGGGATATTTTAAAAATACCGACTTTTTTTAACTTAAGGTCATGTATCTCAGAAATAAAGCAAATCCTTACATATAGAGCTTTTCTTTATAAAAAAATATTAAATCACCTTCCTAAGTTTCGTGCCGTAGTAAGGAGACACCCTGTATATTTGGTGTGGGTACTATATCCCAGGTATTAGATAATTAAAGTGAAAAATTGTAGGCACGTGATAGAGGCTCTGCTTTAAAAATAATAAATTTATTTTAGACAAAGGCTGGGAATTATCGCCGTCGATCACGACAGCCCTAACAGAACGAGGACATGGAAAGCTTCTGGTAGATACTATCAGAAAGTGGTGAAAACTAGATGTTTGGTTGATTCGTGCACCAACTAGAAGAAATTTCATTTTCCTTTTCCATATAAAAAATAAAATATAAAATATACTCTGTGTGTTTTTTTATTTAAAAAATGTATGCTTGCTTTGCATTTCCTTTATTTATTTTAAATTTACAACGTTTTTACTGGTGTCTATTGTCAAATTAATAACAAATTATTTTTTAATTTTTTTCATCCTCTTTTTGCTAAAAGAAATACCTATTGCCTTCTTTTTCCAGAAAGAATCTAGACCTATTTTATTTCTTTTATTCTTTTTGTAAAATAATGAAAAAAATTATTAATTTACAAATCCTTAGGTATTCACAAAAAAATTGCAAGACAGGCAGTATGGATTGCGTCACACAAGATCTACAACAGATCTTCTTTCCTTCGTAGTATCACACAACTGGATAAAGTCTCGCACCACAATGACATTCTAACAACTAATCCCACTTATAGTTTTTTCCGACGATAGTACACGTCACTTTCTTTCACAGGACCTTAATTTAATTTTGGATTGTGCCAAAAATCTAGTCGATTTTAATGCATTCAAAACACAATCATGTTCTCTAAGCAATCTCTAAACCTGATTTGGAAAGTAAAAGCTGAGCGATGCAGATATTTTTTTTGCAGGACCTTAATTTAATTATGGATAAGGGCGCCAAAAATATTGTCCATTTTAATGCATCCAAAAACCCAATTACGTTCTCTAACCTATCTCTAAACTTAATTTGGAAAGTAAACGCACGGGACCTCAATTTATTATTGGAATAGGGCGCCAAAAATCTCGTTCATTTTAATGCATCAAAAAACACAGTCATGTTCTCTAGCAATCTTTAAACCTGATTTTGAAAGTAAACCCTGACCGAGAACCATAATTTAATATTGGATTGGGGCGCCAATAATCTCGTCCATTTTAATGCATTCAAAAAGACAATCATGTTTTCCAACCAATATCTAAACCACATTGAGAAAATAAACGATGAGCGATGCAGATACTTCTTTCACAGAACCCTAATTTAATATTGGATTGGGGCGCCAAAAATCTCGTCCATTTTAATGCAATCAAAACACAATCAGGTTTACTAAGCAATATCCCAACCTGATTTCAAAAGTAAATGCTGAGCGGTGCAGATATTTCTTTCACATAACCTTAATTTATTATTGGATTGGGACGTCAAAAATTTTGTCCATTTTAATGCAAACAAAAACATAATTAGGTTCTCTAAGCAATTTCTAAACCTAATTTGGAAAGTAAACGCAGAGCGGTGCAGATATTTCTTTCAAAGGACCTATAGTTATTATTAAATTGGGGCGCCAAAAATCTTGTCCATTTTAATGCATCTAAAAATCCAATCGGGTTCTCTAATCAATCTCTAAACCTGATTTGGAAAGTAAACGCAGAGCGGTGGAGATATTTCTTTTATAGAACCTTATTTTAATTTTGGTTTGGGGCGCCAAAAATCTAAATTTTTTAATGCATGCAAAATACAGTTATGTTCCATGTCTCGAAAAAAGTAAACAAATATTTATCCTTTACTTATGAGCGCCAAGTTCTGCAGAGCAAAAACACCTTTAATCTTGTGTGCGTCACCTTTAAGAATAACCTTAACTGACATAAACACATTGTATCTATAGCCACAACAGCTTAAAAAAACTAGAATTTCTTTTTTACACCAAGAAGCATGTTTTCCTTTCTAGTTTATACACTGTTGTCCTATCTGGGACATGACGTCTCCCAGAACTAGCGGTGAAACTCATGGTGCCATCTAGTTAGACCATATAGGGTGCATGAATGCATCCCTATATGGTCTAACTAGACTGGCCTCGAACTTTCCACTTTGTTGGTTATTCTATTCCTAGAGTTTTTAGAATGTGAAACCTGCAGCACGCGAAGAACGGAATTTTCCCCAAATTTTCAAGTGTTTAGGCAAATCAAGTCAAAGTACTGGTCCAGTGAAAGAGAAAAAAACAAAAAAGACACTGGTATTTATAAAATCCCTTGCGCACGTACTAATAAGCACGGCAAACAATAATTTTAAAAAACGTTGAATAAAAAAAAAAATAAAAGTCGTAGGAAAAACCTGAAAACCTGCTTTTTGATAAATTTCGACACCAAACTAATGAAAATCCGGTCGTTTTTACGGTCGGATTAGTTTTTATATTTTGTAGTCCACGTCAAAGTTGAAGTCGGCTAGGAAAACTGACTTTCCGACATTTCGGATAAAGGTTTTTATTTTGTCGCGTTTAAAATCCGGTTATCGCGTGTTAATAAAAAGGTGATACTTGGAAAGTTAATAAAATTTTACCTTGACTTAATATAAAATTCGTTACCTTAGGGCGATTCTTGTATTTTTAAACCCACCTCAAATCGAAGTACCTACTCTAGGAAAGTCTGATTTTCGGACACGGTCGCGAATTTTGCCGTCGCATTTAAAATCTGGTTGTTGAGGTTATATTCGGAAAGCTAATGAAATTCTACGTCGATTAAGTATAAAATGCTTTACCCGGCTTTTCTTCTATTTTTAAATCCACTTCAAATTCGAAGTACGTTAGGAAAAACTGACTTTCGGACTAACATATTACAATAAAACTATTCGTATCTAAAATTTAAAACTATTAATTTTTCTCTAGTTGACCCTATTTCACAAAATCAAACAGAAATTTTTTTGTTGATCAGTGTATAATATAATTGCATCCACCGTGGGTTTAACCGATTCATTTGTTATTTGTTATATTGTACCATATTATACATATTATAGAAACATCCCAGAATTTTACAAACTTTTTAAATCACAATTAAAATAATTTATTTTTTAATTATTTTTCTACATATAAAGGTTTTTTGAATACAAATAATAATGTTTTATTTTATTTGTAAAAGATGTTTTTTCTCGGTAATCTGTAAATTCGGACTAATCAATCAATCCTGTGTTTTTTGCAAGTTTATACTTTTGCTTTTAAACCAAAACGGTCCCTTTTGATCAATTAACAAAAGACATGGTAAATAAATGGCTACAAAAAATATAAATTATGTGTAATAAAAAAATCTAGAAAAACACTTAATGCTACTACATCTTATCAAGTTATTAAATGATTATAAATTATACATAAAATATATTTTTAGATAATACTGAAGTGTCAAAAACAATATAATTTGCCTGCGGAAATTTAATTTTAAAATTTGTTTCTTTTTTATACTGATTTTATTTTCTAAATTTTTAAATTAAAAAATGTGTACTGTTTTAAAACTTGGCCTTTTGTTATTATTTGTATACAGGTAAGATTTAAAAAAAAGTAAGTAATATGGTACCGGAAAGTAGAGTGGTTAGTTCTGGTTATAATAATTAATTTAGGATAGCTTAAACTCTTATCTAAAAAAGGTGCTCCTATTCGATATCGATAAATTGAAACCTTTTCGAGAAAAACAATTTTTTACTTTAATAGGGTTTTATTGAATAATTTTGTAAGTCATTTAAACATGGGCTTCCTCCAAATCTATGCATTCCCCAGCTTTGTTTAATAAAAATTAAAGAACCCTGCAAAATACTGCAACCTTTTTTATTATTGTCATAAAAATAAAATCAAAAAGTGTTTCTGAAAAGTTTTTTGAGTGCCAATTACAACAGAGTAACCAATATTTTTAGATGTCTTCACTACACAAAAACTGTCGAAAATTCAATTTATCGATATCGCACAGAAGTACTTTTTTCCAGAGTTTCTTTATGAGAAGGGGTTTAGACATAAGCAAGACCGGTGATAGCTTTTGTCAGGGACGTGAGGGTGTAAGAATTACGATTTCGGTTGGCACTTCTGTTCAAAGTTGGTAGCATTATCAGCTGATGACAGAGTCGTGCCTTGTCGAAGCTTTGTTAACACAGTAAAAACTGTGGAAATTTGCCATTTTTATTTTGGTTGTATTTTGTATATTTTTCAAGGATTTCCAGTTGTTAATGTTTTTGGTTAGTTTAGAGACTTCACATATTATTGATTCGGACTCGTTTTATTTTAGAGATTTTGATAGTGTTTACTCGAATAGATTTCAGTCATTCGTGTTTTTATATTCATATGATACAAATGAGTATCCGCTAATTAATGGTACATAGAAATACTACAGATTTCTTATACGAAAATATCCATTTAGGACTTAAACAAACTTACCTATATCCAAAAGTTAATGATAAGGAAGATACGGGATGTTAAAGAGATATAAATACTTTTTATTGATGCATTTCGATAATTTTTGATATGTTTTAAACATTCTAATACAACTCGGTATCCAGGAGTTTTTAGATATCAGCTATTTATATCTGCGCAGTTGTAATTATAGCTAATACGATGTTATTGAAGGTACATACATACTTTCGGGTGCACTGAACAACTAAAACGTGAATACCTTAAAAACGGTTGTCAGGACCGATTCTTACTAAGTATACCTTTTTTGTGCAAAAAGCATAGAGAAGCTTACCAGTTTACATACATGCAGAGTAGTAACAAAAATTGGGTTGTTTTAGAGAATTTTAAAATTAATATTCGATCTTAAAAGCTAATGTTTAAAAACCCCTAGATACCGTTTTATTAAGATATTTAAAAAGGGGGAACAATTATCGAAATAAATTTACTTTTTCTTTTTACTATGACACCCCCGTATCTTCCTTATTATAAACTTTTGGATATTAGGTATGTTTGGTTAAATCTTAATATTTTGGCATAAGGAATCTGTGGTTTTTCTGTGTACCATTCATTAGCGGACACCCTGTATACAAAGTTTTTAAAATGGTTATTGACCATTGGAACCATGGAAAATGTTTTCTCTGCCAGGTACCTCATCGTCCTGTCGTCGCTTTGATAATTTTTAATTTTCAATTTTTAAACCACATTTATGTTTTTGTTTTAAGTTATGGCTATTAAAATAATCCAATAAATTTTGTTTACAACATACAGTTCTTTTTTGTTTTCTCCTTAATTCTACGCCACTGATCTGCCTCAAATCAAACATGGCCGAAAATGGCCCGACTTGACGTCATAGCCGCGCTAGCCAATATGGCGAATGTCGTGACCTTTTCTAAATAAGAGTATGGACGAACTACGATTTTTAAACGATTTTTTACATTTTTCAAGTTTTTTAAAAATATTGGCTAATAATTTAAGTAGAATTAAAGCAAAACTAACGAAGATACGAAGGTTTAAGTAACCACCATATCCATGACTTCTATCTACAAAGAAAGCTAACTTTAAAGCGCTTTTTCCACAACTCCCGTTTTTAAAGTCGGTGACCATCATAACATCAAAACTACTGAACCGTTCTCTTTGAAATTTTTACCACTGTTTCTTTGAATAATTTTCGAGGTTACGTTAAAGATTTTTTTTAAAGTTTGTTATTATTTTTTATTTAAGTCATTGCCGTATTTTTTTTAACAAAAATGTTTAGATTAGATCGTTGATCACTAATAAATAATTTGTTTTTACTAATATTTTTTCTTAGTGCTTTTGGAGATAACATAACGAATAAATATTTTCCGAAATGGTTCAAATTTGGGGCAGCTACGTCGGCTTACCAGATTGAAGGAGCTTGGAATGAAGATGGAAAAGGAGAAAACATATGGGATAAGTTTTTGCACGAAAACTCAAGTATAGAAAAATATTACTAAAGTTGATTTTAACCACTTTGTCGTAATGTTAAATAATTTATTTATTTTTAGGTAGAACTGAGGATGGAAAAAATGGTGATATAGCTTGCGACTCTTACCACAAATGGAATGAAGATGTGGAAATTTTAACAGAACTAGGTGTTAGCTTATATAGGTTAATATTTTTGTCAATTTTAAAAATAATTTTCTAACATAGAGACCCATTTTTTTTTAACCAAAACTTAATAGGTAATGAGACGTAATATATAATAATTTTTAAAGAGGTAGTGCAACTTTTGCTTAAAAAAAATATCAATAAATCCTTTAGATAAATAGATAGATAGATAGTTTATATTACCAAAAAGAGTACATTGTCGTACATAGGTTCGTCAGTAGATATATGCATATACATTATGGTAAATACTTAATGAATAAAAATAAAAGAAGTAAACATGTCATAGACTACAAAATTAAATTAATTAAAATTAAAACACAATAAAATACAAATAAATGCCCAAAAGACATGTAAAAATAAACAACAGAAATTAATGCTGTAAAAACAGAAATAAATACTGTAAATACTTAATGAATAAAAATAGAAGAAGTATACATGTCATAGACTACAAAATTAAATTAATTAAAATTAAAACACAATAAAATACAAATAAATGCACAAATATACAGTAATTAATAAAAATAAGAAAAAAAAACCTTATATAAACAAATGCCTTAAACATCTTAGTTTATAAACTACTGGGTGTTAAAAATTTAAAAATTATTGTTTTTTTATATTAATCTTTATACTAATTCAGCATCTTTAAATAATTTAAAGGACGCCTCCTATGCATTAAAATACATTTTTTTGACATACAAAAAAATAACCAGTGTAATAATACTTTGCTGTATTTTTCTAAATTTTTTTTTAATACCCAAATGGTTTGGAACAACTTTGATGACTTTTTTATTTAATGTGGATATGGTTAAATCGTAAATAAATTAATCTATTTTCGGCATGATTCTTATTTTTCATTATTTATTGTAAAATTACTCTTTAAAGTTAGTCGGTAAAATTGCTGTACACCCTTAAATTTTTAAGTTTTTATAAAGCAAGCATCAATTGATTCCAAAACATTTTCATTTAGGCTTTCAATCTCTTGGGCAAGAATTCTGCCCGATGGAACAACTAACAAAATAAACCAAGCTGGAGTTGACTATTACCTTAATCTGTTCAAGGTAAGTAAATGCGAATTTGAACTGAAAATGTATATAAAACCAAAGACAATTATAGTTTTACTATAGACACCCAGAACAATGCTAAATTTTTGGTCATTGGACTTGGACGCTCGCTTCATGAAATTGATGAAGGGGTATCCATCGAGTACACACGTAAACAGTACGTATAATTTGCCGCTTCATAAATTCAGCCAAGCCAGCGTCCAAACTGATAACCAAAAATTTAGCATTGTTCTGGGAATCTATAGTGAAACTACAATTGTCTTTGACAAAACTTATTTAAATCGTCGGTAATTTTACAAAGTGACGTATCTCAAAAATAAATATTTTTTTTTTAATTGACCGGAAAATTGAATTTTCCACTCAATTTTTAAGCGGAAAATGCTATTTTACAGGACTAATTTACTTTCCGGTCCCTAGTTTACTTTCCGGTCTCTCATTTACTTTCCGGTCCCTGATATCAAAAATCCTGTTAACCATGACAAAAATTGTCAGAGTTCAATTCTTACTATTTGACAGTTCAAGATATTGTAAAGTAAACAAAGCATCATTTTGCCAAAATGGAGTCAGACATGGAAAATCCAGATGAAATAATTGAAGCAGCGTCCTTATTGTCATTTAAATATAACACTAAAAATTTACACAGTTTTTTTTTCCGGTCAATTAAAAAAAAATTATGTACGATACTCGACCGGAAATAATTTTACGGGTCTCCTCAAAACTACAGGACTCGCCTACGGCTCGCCCTGTAAATGTTTTTCGTCGAGCCGTAAAATACCATTTTCCGGTCTAGTAACGTAAATAGCTATTGTAGTTAGAAGCGCAGTGTCGCAGGGGTCACGACATTCTGTCATATTGGTAATGGTTGTGTTGACGTTAAAAGGAACATTTTCGGGCCATGTCAATAAATGTCAACATAACTGTAGGAGAAATACAAACAACACTTTTTAATTATTATCTATTTCTTTACCGCCTAACGAATCTTGGTTCTCGGGTTTGGACCGCGTCAAATTGAAATCGTTTGCCGACTTTTCGCCTTCGATTGCACGAGGCATCTTCAGGGATGTTTACTCTGCGCATTTAGTGTTCCAATCTCGTAGAGTACAGATTATTTAATATGCCTCGCGCAACCGAAGGCGAAACGTTTGTAATGGCGTAGCTAGAGGTGTTGATGCCCGTGGCGGCAACTTAAGTTTGGGCTCATACCATTTAAGAAAATTTTTGTTTGCTTGTATGGACAAAAACTTGAAGAGTAAAAAAGGGTCCTTACCTCCAAAAAAGGGGGCCCTGCCATTTAGTATTTCAGTAAAAGTATGCCTATTATCCTATAATAATTCCCTTTGTGGAGGTCCTCTCGAACAGGGGACTCCCTCTCTAAGCTGGTGATCGTCGGTAAAAATTTCAGTTTAAAGCAGTCCAAACCTTAGAAACAAAATTCCTTAGAACACGTGTAATATTGACTTATACCCAAGTATAATAAACAAGTTTTATATATTATTCCAAATATTATCTAGACGGTAAAAATTAACTTATTTGGATGGCCAAAATACTTAGTTTATTAGCAAAAAATCAGATTTAAAAAAATATATATTTAAATATGTTTAAAAAATCCCAACATATCAAAAACCTATTAATAATAATTATTAAAAAAATACTAAAATAAAGCAAGGTATTAATGTAAAAATCTTTTGTGTCTTTAGTTAATAACATTTAAATAAGTTTAGCAAAAGGTTATTACCCATTTAGTTTTATATGTTTGTTACTTTTAATTTTTTAGTGAGTTTTATTTATCTTTTTGAGGTCGGTTTAATTAAATAAAATATATATATATATATATATATATATATATAAAAGTGAATGGTTCTTGAGCCTTGATATAAATACATTATTAAAAGGTAAAGTTTTTGGGCATATGGCTCATCAATGACTGTAAAAATTAATAAATAAAAAATACCCTGTAAGAAGCGGTTTGACAAGTCTTAACGAAGACGAAACACGTGTCACCGTCTTGGTCGGGCCCGGGGTATTCCATTTTCTTTTGGAGACTCCGTAATTTTTAAACAACCAACCATAGTAGCCGAATTCTTACAGGGTATTTTTATTTATTAATTTTTACAGTCATTGATGAGCCATATGCCCAAAAACTTTACCTTTTAATAATATATATATATATATATATATATATATATATATATATATATATATATATATATATATATATATTCTTCTATAAAACGGCAATGCTACCCCCAAAGGTATAAGCGGGAACACCTGACTTACAAAAATGAAATACATGCAATTACACCAAAAAAAAAATAATAATATTTTGACATTACATTTACTACCTTGATTGTTCAAACATCCAGCATAGGTAACATAGATCTACTAGATGCTGCTTTGCCTAAAAAATAAGTCTAGTACCTTTGTTTTTTGCTATCTTGACTGGGTTTTCTTATAGAACCACCGCGGAAGTGCACTTTTTCGAGTGAAAAAATAATTTTTAAAATCGGTCCGGAATTGACGAAGTAATTGGTGTAATAACATAAAAAAAAAACATAGGTGTCAAACATACATATTATAACCTCCTTTTTCTGATGTCGGTTAAGAATAAAAAAATTAACGGGTAATCACAACTATAATTCAAGCAGAAACTAAGGATTAATTAATAATTTTAAAAAGTTCTATGCCAACATGCAAAACAATAAACTACAGTAGATATACCTATTTTTGTACTGTACAGGGTGTCTCACCGGGAACTGCAGCGATCGATTTTTTTGAAAAGTATGCTTTGGAAAATTTTGAAAATTTGGTAACATTATAAAGGTAGTGGGGGACATACAGCTAAAATGTTTTGACAGCTCCGGTTATACCTGAAGTTAATGTCAATTTTCCTATTTTAAATAGAACACCCTGTGTATTATATAATTTTTAGATTCTGCGTAAAATTCTAATAACCTAATTTATTTATATTGTTCCATACCTAAGCCTAACCGTTTTTGACCCATTTTAAATTTTATTGTTAAGGTTTTTGTCGTTATAATTTTTAGTTGTAAAAATATCGAAACAGTCTACAAAGAAAGTTTTTTTTACAAGAAACCCAAGCCCAACTTATATTAAAGGCTTTTGTTAAAAAAATATTTCATGGTTATGTAATGGCTTGCAAACGTCATTTTTGACATAAAATTTAAAATAAGTCAAAAACGGTTGGAGTTAAGTATAGAATAATCCATATAAATTATGTTAGGAATTTTAAGCGGAATCTAAAAAATAAATAATATATAGGGTGTTCCATTAAAATAAGGAAGTAATTAACTTTTGGTATACCCAGAAGTGGTAGAGCTGTTAAAATATTTTAGTTGTAAATACCTCAATGACTTTATAATGTTACCAAAATTTCCAAAGCGTAAATTCGAAATCGATTGCGGCAGTTCCCGGTGTGACACCCTGTATAAACCTTTTTAAAAAACTACAAGTATACTGCTTAAGCAAATAGGTATTGGGATATCGGCCAGTAAAGCAACAAAAAAGAATGTATGTGACTTATCCAATCAGAAAGTTTACATGCAGGTATTCAAGTTAGATTGTCTTTTTTCCTAACATTGCCTATGTGTTATGTTGTTTCGCTAATTCTGTATACTTTTTAGAATTTGCAAGCTAATAATATAGAACCACTTGTCACTCTCTATCATGGGGATTTACCAGTACATCTAAGTAATCTAGGAGGATGGCTAAATCCTCAAATTGCATTAGTATTTCGGAGAATATGCCAGACTATGCTATAAATTATTTGGAAATTATGTAAAATTATGGGCTACAGGTAATTGATTCAAAATTGGGCAAGAATTTTTAGCATTCCAGAAAGATCAATCTATTTAATTGCACGCATAAGCAAAACTATCAAGTTTTAAAACGTTGGTTCATATTTAAATCGTTTATTTAAGAAACCAGTCAACTGACATTTATGGCGAAAATGAGATTTTCCCACGACCACATATGAAAATGACATAAAACGCACTCCTTGATCCTTTAGAAAACCAATAATATCACACGCGTGTTGAAATCTACTTTTCAACACTAGTGTTGAAAAGTACATATGACAGATGCTTAATTTCCGTTAAAAAGATATTTACAGTTTATTTTTAACAATCTAAAGGTTTTGACTTACCAGGGTTAACACACATTATCTTTTTTCAAATTAAATTCATTTTAATTTTATGTTTAAGGGTTTATTAGTTTATTTATAGAAATTATTTTATAGCAAATGCTTTTAATAATAATAGGCAACCCATTAAACAATGGAAGTGTCTAAAGCTTCGGATGCCAAAGTAGTGATCTCGATTTATTAAATTTTAACCTTACCACAAAATGCCAGGCGATTTTTTTTCTAAATAAATCATACCTTGTTAGAAAAAGGCTAATATCTGGTTGTTTGATCAAATTTCTAAGGAAAAGATATTTGTATCAATTGGCAACCGCGCTTTAAAGTGATTTTTTAGAATAAGTTTATAATTTTTAAGCAGTACTCTCGAAAAGGGCTTCTCGAGACGAAATATAGCATGAACGGCATGCATCGGTAGAATAAGATCGTTTTCGGTTTTTTATTTGTAATTGGAAGTAATAAAGTTAGTTAATTAGTGTCCTTCGAAAACAATTACTTTGGATATCTTCAGGATACAAGGTATCTCCTTAAAATTTTCCTTTTTTCCTATTATCCTTTATTTTAACCAGTTTTACCATAAAAGTGCCTAACATCAGATTTCTTGGGAACCTGTGCTGTCGAAGGCTTTGGTAAGTTTTAGTATTTATTTCAATACGGAATAGTTTTTTTTGTAATCTTATTATTCCGCGAAATAAAATAAAACATAAAATTGATCCTTATCGAACCGGATATTTGTGAAATTTGATGGTACCTTTATTTTTTATTGTTTACGGGAAGCGATAAAGAATAAAAAAGTTTGGGTTTTTTTGGTGAGGCTGTTAGCAAGTTGGTTGCTAATAAACAGTGTTGTCAATTGTGGGAAAACATCACTAAATTTAATCTTTTCAATAACTAAACATTTTATTTTTAATTAAAAATTGTTTTATTAAATAAATATTCTAATTTTAATTAAAATCTGGGTTTTTTTTGAAGTATTAGTGGGGTGTTTTTTAACTGTCAAGATTAAAAAAATATAATTTTTCGGATTTAAATACCTTATTTAAAGTTTGGATTGCCTTTTGATACAGAGTGTTGTAATATTTCCGGTACAGATAAAATATACAAAAATATTTTTATTTAAGTTAGTGGTTGTTTATCAGCTAATTGGAAGATAGTTCTTGATAATTATTAATTAGTATTAATTGGTAATAAATATGAGTACCGCGGCAGAACAAAAACTTAGAAGATTGAATTCTAAGAAAGAATCTTTATTTGTGATTTTACAAAATATGTACGATCTATCAAAAGTTATTTCTGTTCAAAAACATAAAGATAAATTTGAAACGTTGTATTCATCATTGGATTCAACCAGAAATGCTTTAATTGGTGTAATTGATGAAATTAATGAGGTGGGGTTTGAAGTCGAAGAAAATTTTTCTCCGGATTACAAAGTACTCTCTACTATTAATGAGTTGTGTTGCTATATTGAGGTAGCAGCGGCAAAAATAAAATCTAGTAAGACGTCTTCTTCAGATAATAGTCCAGTAGATCCGAATCGGATATTACCTTCTTTACCAAAAATAGAGTTACCAGAATTTTCGGGTGAAATTCGTCAATGGGAAACCTTCTATGCTATTTATAAAAGTTTAATTCATGACAATCCTACTTTAAATAATACGGAAAAGGTTCATTATTTGGTGGGGCGTTTACGCGGATCTGCTTTAAGTATTTGTTCGGGTGTAGCACCAACCGGAGATAATTATGAAATAATTTGGCAGTCACTGCTTGATAGATATCAAGATAAGAGATATTTAGCAAACAATTATCTTGATCAGATTATGAATTTTAAATGTTTACAAACCGAAAGTGCAAAAAATTTAAATGTATTTTTGGAAAGGTTTGATGTTGCAGTTTGTGCATTGAAAAAATTAAAATTGCCTGATTTAGCGGATTTTATTTTATTTTATCAAGCACGTAATAAATTAGATAAGGAGACAATTAAGGCATTTGACGGTTTTAAACGCGAGGTAGGGATTCCCACTTATAGTGACCTTATAAGTTTTGTAAAGGAGCAGTCAAAAATATTAAATTTAAATACCGCATCGGGTGCGCCTTCACCATCCCATCGTAATCCAAAATTATTTTCGGGTCAGATTAGGGGTGATGGTAAATTAAAACCTACACCTTGTATTTTCTGTAAAAAATTGGGGCATTATTTGGGACGTTGTGAAAAATTTAAAGGGCTTTCGCCATCAAAAAGATATGAAACAGTTAGGGATAATAATTGGTGCTATAACTGTTTATCTCCTAATCACGGAGTGAGGGCATGTCCTACGGACAGGACATGTACGGAATGTTCTAAAAACATCATATTTTGCTACATATGAGCAGACCTGCGGATAAAGTAAGGTTATCTGAAACGGATGAATCCATTTCTTCAAAAATACAGTCGGATGAACCACAATCACTTTGCTCTACGGTTTCGGAAAAATGCAAAGTACAGTGCGATAAAACGGTTTTATTATCCACGGTAGTCGTTAATGTATTAAACAGTCCCATTTTAAATGGTACTGCGAGATTTATTTTAGACAGCGGTAGTCAAGTAAATTTAATGACGGTGAAATGTTGTAAAAGGCTTGGATTAACGATTTCCAAGGCCTATTCGTCGGTTCAAGGTCTAGGGCAAAACTCACAAATAGTGAAAGGTAAAACGGACTTAGTGATCGGTTCTCGATATAATTCTGAAAACACTTACAATTTAAGTGCGCTTTTAGTAGAGAAAATCACTGATAAATTACCTAAGGTGTCTATTAATACAGAAATTTTTTCGGAATGGAAAATGATACAGTTAGCGGATAGTAGATATTTTGAACCGGGCGAAATAGACGGAATTATAGGAGCGGAGTTATTTCCTTTTATTTTCGGAAAAAGAAAATTAACTACAGATTCTGGATCACCGGTTGCTATGGAAACTGCTTTCGGATACGTAATAATGGGTCAGGTGCCTACGGCGGAAGCAGCACCGCAATTGACATTTTTTACTCAACAAGATGACACCTCTATTGAGGAACTTTTAAATAAATTTTTTGAAATTGAGCAAGTTCCAAAGCGACCAATCATTAGTCCAGAAGAAGTAGAATGTGATAAAATATTTTCTAAAACATATTCTCGTGATAAAGTAACAGGGCGGTTTAGTGTTGCTTTACCTTTTAAATACGCTCCGGATAATTTAGGAGACTCGAAGAAAATAGCTCAGCGTCGGTTATTATCATTGGAAAAACGGTTGGAGAAGTTTCCAAATTTGCGGTTAGAATACAATAATGCTATTAATGATTTTATTGATCAAGGTCACATGCAACTTTTACGAAGTGATTCGACTCATGACTTGGCTTATTACATTCCTCATCACGCGGTTTTTAAACCAGATAGTAGTAGTACTCCCCTTCGTGTGGTTTTGGATGCAAGTGCACCCTCGGATTCGCATGTGTCATTAAATGATATTCTATATAACGGTCCAAAATTACAAGCGGATATTTGCACACTTTTGTTAAACTTTCGTTTGTTTAAAGTTGCACTAACAGCCGATATTCGGCAAATGTATCGGCAAATAAATCTTGTAAAGGATCATTGGCCTTTTCAGCGTTTATTGTGGCGCTTTAGTCCGGAAGAAAAGGTGGATATTTACGAGTTGACGGTAGTAGCTTTCGGGGTAAAGTCGTCTCCCTATTTAGCGTTGCGCGTTATTCAGCAATTAGTAAATGAGGAAAAAGAAAAGTATCCTCTAGCTGCCAGTTTTATAAATAGAGATATTTATATGGATGATTTGGTTTCTAGTACCGAGTCAGAAGATACAGCTTATCAACTGTACCAAGAATCAGTAGAACTTTTTAAAGCGGGAGCTTTTGAGTTAACTAAATTTTCGACTAATTCTCAAAATCTATTAAATAAAATACCGGTTAACCAACGGCTTTCAAAAGAAGTAATTTTTAAAACGGACACAAAAATTTTAGGCATGATATGGGATCCTGAATTGGATATTCTTAGATTTAGATTGAATAGTCCGGGCGAAACATGTACAAAGCGGTCGATTCTTTCTGCGGTCGCACGTTGTTACGATCCTATCGGACTTATATCACCTTTCATTTTCTTTTTAAAATTACTTGTGAAAGAATTATGGAAACTGAAACTTGAATGGGATACAAAAGCCCCCAAAAATATAATACACATTTGGGAAAATGTTAGGCTAGAATGGAATGAGTTGAATAATTTTGAATTGCCACGTCATTTGGGTGTTGAAAAAATACCCCAATTACAATCATGGCATGCGCAGACGCTAGCCAAAACGGCTACGGTGCGGTGGTGTATGCCAGGGTTTTTACAGAACGTGACGGCCCGGTGGTTAGATTGATCTGTGCAAAATCTAAGGTGTCTCCATTTAAATTAGTGACGATTCCGCGGTTGGAGTTATGTGCGGCGGTTCTTTTATCGAATTTAGTTAAGCATATTATAAATGCATATGCGAATAGGGTAGTTATTGTTAGAGTGTACGCTTTTTCAGATTCAACTACGGTGTTGAATTGGTTAAATTCGCCATTTGTAAAAGATATTTTTGTAGCAAATCGGGTGAACCAAATTAAAGAAAATGTTCCGGATGCGCATTGGCGATATATTGAAGGAATCGGTAATCCAGCGGATTGTTTGTCCAGAGGGCTGACTCCGAGGCAATTAATTAACCATCCCTTATGGGTATCGGGACCTAAGTGGATGAAATTGCCAGAAAATGAGTGGCCTGTCAAACAAATAAATTTTATTCCCCAGGAAATATTAAATGGAGAAAATTCAGGTTTTATAGAAGAGGTTTTTGTTATGACAGATAAGGAAACCAATCATCCTTTGTTGGAGATGGTTGAAAAATGTTCTTCTTGGTTAAAAATTTTGCGCATTACTGTTTGGGTCCTGAGATTTTTAAAACTTATTCCTATAAAGGATATCATCTCAGCGGATGATTTGAAGAAGGCCGAAATAAGTTTACTCAGGTTAGTTCAAATAAAGCACTTTGGCAATGACATAAAATTATTATCAAAAAATAGGAAATGTGCTCCTAAACTTTGGAAATTAAAACCTTTTTTGCACGACGGGCTGTTAAGAGTGGGTGGTCGGCTTACAAATTCTTCACTTTCCTTTTTTCAAAAACATCCAATTCTCTTACCAGCGAAAACCAAGCTAGTGGAGAAGTTAGTTGACTTCAACCACGTAATTAATTTACATACTGGGCCCTACTTACTTGAGTCTATTATGAGACAAAAGTATTGGATTTTGGGTGGTAGAAACTTAATTCGTTATAGAGTGCACAAATGCAATCGATGTTTTCGGATGAAACCGGTAAGTTTGACGCCTCTAATGGCCGATTTACCGGCTCAAAGAGTTTCCCAAACTAAGCCTTTTTACACACGGGTGTAGATTATTTTGGGCCCATTAGTATAACTTTGGGTAAAAAACGGAACGCACAAGTCCATAAGGCATATGGTTGTTTATTTGTATGTATGAGCGTTAAAGCCATTCATTTAGAACTAGTTAGTTCTCTATCTACAGCACATTTTTTGCAGGCATTTAAACGATTTTTATCACGGCGTGGTCCGTGTCATGTGATGTATTCGGATCAGGGCAGCAATTTCGTGGGGGCAAAAAAGGTGTTACGTGAAATTAATGAACTAGTTAGTTCAAGAGAATATAAAGATATTCTACTTTCAGAATTAGCGGCTAATGGAGTAGAATGGCGGTTTAACACGCCCTTCGGGCCTCATCAGGGGGCTTATGGGAAAGCAATGTTAAGGCCGTGAAAAATCATCTTTATCGGGTCGTGGGTGATCAGTTGTTAACTTATGAAGAGCTGACAACGCTGTTTACTCAGATTGAAGCATTATTAAATTCTAGGCCTTTATGTCGTTTATCGTCGGATGCTTCAGCTCCAGAAGCACTTACTCCCGGTCATTTCTTAACTTTTATGCCACTTAAAAGTTTACCAGCGGAAGATTTGTCAAGCCTTCCCATGGGTCGATTAGATCGGTTCCAATTAATCGATAGAATGGTACAGGACTTCTGGAAACGCTGGCGCGTCGAGTATTTGACAAGTTTACAGATAAGACAAAAGTGGACGGAAAATTCTTCATCCGTAACAGTTGGAACGGTAGTAGTTCTAAAAAGTGATAATTCTCCCCACTTCATTGGCCTTTGGGCATAATCGTTAAAGTTCACCCGGGAAAAGACAGAATAATTCGAAATGTGACAGTTAAGACAAGTAAAGGTATTTATACCCGTCCAACGGTAAAAATATGTCCTTTACCGTCTCAATAATATTTTGTTTGCGGTGGTACACATAGAATTTTAATTTTATTTTTATATATATTTTTTTGGCTATTTAATAAGCTAATATGCTTGAGTTTATTGTTTTGTTTTATTAGATAAGGTCTTTCAAATTTAGCTGAAAAACAATTTTTCAGGGTGCGGGGTATGTTTGATCAAATTTCTAAGGAAAAGATATTTGTATCAATTGGCAACCGCGCTTTAAAGTGATTTTTTAGAATAAGTTTATAATTTTTAAGCAGTACTCTCGAAAAGGGCTTCTCGAGACGAAATATAGCATGAACGGCATGCATCGGTAGAATAAGATCGTTTTCGGTTTTTTATTTGTAATTGGAAGTAATAAAGTTAGTTAATTAGTGTCCTTCGAAAACAATTACTTTGGATATCTTCAGGATACAAGGTATCTCCTTAAAATTTTCCTTTTTTCCTATTATCCTTTATTTTAACCAGTTTTACCATAAAAGTGCCTAACATCAGATTTCTTGGGAACCTGTGCTGTCGAAGGCTTTGGTAAGTTTTAGTATTTATTTCAATACGGAATAGTTTTTTTTTGTAATCTTATTATTCCGCGAAATAAAATAAAACACTGGTTAAATAAAAATGAAATTGCCATTAAATTAGATTTGAAATTTAATTTAATCCATTTGGGACTGTAAGTTTTGTTAAGTGATAAGGTGTTTTTTCGCAATTTAAAAAACTTAAAGAAATTACAGTGCATACACTTTTGCAAGGAAACTAAAATTAAAATACTAAATACTTACATGCTTTTACATACAATTAAAGGTAATATCTTTATTTGGATATGGCATTGACATTTATTTTCGTCTAAGCTTTTGTCCGATTATCTTGTCTGTGTTTTAATTAATGATAAAAAAACTAACTTAGGATTTTTGGTATATAAATATTTTTTGGTCGTAGGAAAAAAATTTACATGACTCGTGCCAAAAGTGATTTTTACACTCGTGGTATTGTCGAACTCGGCTATCGCCTCGTGCGACAACATTCCCACTCGTGTGAAATATATCACTTTCGACACTTGTTACGTAATATACTATTACAGCGACTTTTAATTGTGTTATGTAATGTCAAGTTTTTGTAAAAAAATTAGTCATAATCCTAAAAATCAGTAAAACGGTCTCTTTGACCCAGAGATACAGTTTTAAAAAATATATATTTTTTACCACTGTGTATCATGACATTTTCAAAATATGTGGGTTTATTTGAACTTTTATTTCTAAAAAACCCTTAGGATTTACTCTCTTAGAGATAGGCATCTTAGGGTAGGGCGAGGCTAGTTGAGCAATTTTTCACTTGATATGTTATAGCTTCTCAAAAATAAGTTTTAATGGCTTATAATGCATACTAATGGATTAGCAATTTATCACTTATTTAGTAATTTCTTCCTAATAAGTCGAATTTAGGAGCTACCTCTATTTTAATGTAGATAGTCAAGTATGCCCAACGTACCTTATAGGTGAGGTAAGTTGAGCAAGGGTATGGGGCTAGTGGAGCACTTAGAAAGTATAGTCAAGTCATGGCTTGAATGTTAGATACGTTTACAATAAAAATACATTTTGACTATTTGCTTTTTATATTTATAATCTTATAGTGACAAAACAACAAATCTCGTTAATAAAATAGCAACGCACCTAGCTTAGCTTAACTATTGGATTTTATATCTATCAATTCAACTTCGTTTTTTAAATATTAAAGCAGTTTTATTTAGCTTCTCTTTTAATGCCTTCTGTATGTGTTAAAATTGCAGCTTTTCTTGGTCCAGCCTTTGGGTATGGTCAAACTATTTTCAGAGAAAATTTATAAGTTAGATAGGTCAGCTCGTTGCTTATACAAAGTTCGGGTTGCAGCCTCTTTTAAATCTTGAGGAGACTCTAGTAGTCTTACTGTTATAAGTCCGTGTCCTAAAAAATAAAAAAAAATAAAACCATTTATACTTAAAGCCGTGGGGTTAGTTGGGCAACTGTAGCTCAACTAACCCCAACCTGAAATTTTAAACAAAAAGTAAATTTATTAAAAAATCGGTTCGAATTATATCCAAAATCTTTATACATATTAAAACTGCAATAAATTTACTTAAGATTAACACTTACCTGATTAAGAACGGAATACATTTAACTATCACAGATAAAATTTTCGGGGTTGCAATTATTTTACTTTTTAATCACACAATAAACAATGCGCACGGATACTTTTCTCGATCGCCGCATCACCACTAGTGGTCGCACAATGAGTTCCCCTCACGCAACCCCTTCTTTACGCTATTTGATGCTTTCGCGTGCGGTCGATAGTTTTTGAGATATTTTGATTGCCTAACTTACCTCTATGCTCAACTAGCCCCGTTCTACCCTATTCTAAAATATCCTGAATAGCCTAGATCTGACCAGACAGAGTTTTTTTGCAACCAGATATCTCAAAAACGGCTGCTTTAATCTACTTTCACCAAGAATACCTTTTTATGTAAGATATAATAAAGAATAAAAATTGTTATCTAAAAATTACATAAAAAGTGGAAAAAAAGTTATTTTGTTTGTAATTTGTGCAAAGTGTCGCAGATGGTGCCATCAAAAGTTTACTATAAAATTAATAGCAAATTCTAATTTTTTACCACCCAAACCATCTTTAGCCAAATATTTTGACAATACACCCATTAGTAACACAGATATTTATAAAAAAGTAAAACCAGAACACATTTTTAACACCCTGTATTTCCGAAATCAACCACTTTTGGACTAAGTTTAGTTAAATCGTTACATTTTAGCTTTAGGAATTTGTGGAAGCATTGGTTCTCGCACCTTTTAAAGATTATTTAATTTTTTTGCAGAAACAAGTCTAGTGGGAAGTTTGACAGCATAAGCCATTAGGCGAGTGCGGTAATCCCTTGAGTAAGAAAAAGACACTTTATGCATGTGTTACATACAATATTTTTTCTACAACCGTATAAAAATTTCCCAAAATACAATTTTATACATGTTATATTTATTTAAACTTATTAATTTAAATTTTTGCAGCACAACCATTATATTGCAACAAAAAAATCATAGCCTTATTATTTTTTAAAAGACAATTGAAGGGTGCAGGAATAAAACAAGGAATGTCACTAAAATATAGTTTTGAGTTATAACGATTTTTAATATTTATTCTTTGACAGTACACAAACTAAATTAAATCTGCTTAATCTACATCAAAATATTGGAACGAAAAAATGTTCTTAGTCAAATAACATCTAACTAAACAGAAACTTTTATTACATTCTAAATATAAACAAAAATATGTTGCTCAACTACATACTTTTCCCGAATAAAAGTAGAATTGTCCATCAACTGCATAAGAAATAACGTGTTGTTTTTATTTTGGCATATTGCTTTGTCTCTCTTCATGGGGAATGTTTGATAAAAAGTGGATTACATGAAGGGTTTTTAAATTGAGACTTATTCTAGATGATATAAATGTTTGATCTAAAAATAAGAAAACATTGAGCAGGTTAACACTGCCATGAATCAAAATTTTATATTCTTACCTAAACAGCCTAAATTCATTATCCGCTGATCTTAGATGCAGTGGGGTGTTTTGGAATGCGTCGTTTAATGGGTTTGGTCTGTTTGCTGGGCTTAACTTCGTAAGGAATGTTTGAAAAAAGTTTTCTGCATCGGGATTTTCACAAAAACGCTTTAGCTTCATGAGATCCCGATACTTAGCCTCGTTGATTGGTAAATAATCTGAAAAAATATATAACTGCAGAGTCCGCCATGAGCAAAAGTTAACATTCTTACCAAAATAACTCACACCAGGAAGTCTAAATTCGTTGGCGGGTAGATGAGGATAGGATAGTGTATCCATTGATCCGGCTTTTTTATTGGACTTTGTAGCCAGTGACCGGTATAAGTGGTGCGGTATGTAATTAGACGGGGATGATCCTTTTTGCAGATTATTTCCTTAACAGGCTGAATTGCAAATGGACATTTTGCAACAAACTGTGTTTTAAAAACTCCGTCCATTTTCTTACTACATCCTGTTTAACTTCTATGACGGTAAATGGGTACGGATTTTTCTTGAATTACGAAGTAATTCATACCAGTCTTCAGGCAGCTCCATTCTCGTTTTCAAGTTTATTAGGCCCATATTTTTGTCGCATTCTAAATAAGAATGACCTCGTATCGGAAATGTGATCTGTATGGAATCGAGTCGTTTGACCTCATGCACAATAAAGTGCAAAAATCTAATCATAATATAATTTTTATTTTGGCCCCCAGCAGAATCACAAAAAATATGTAAATTTTTAATGTCAGTTTCAAGGTGGTTTATTATAAAGTCAAAAAGAAACGAGCAAACTTCATCGGCACCTTTCTTGGCAAAATGTTCTGGGTACGTATAAAAGAATGACATTCCTGAAGATAATACGTGAATGTTAAACGAATAC